>JAYKTE010000086.1:403121-416048 GCA_036873565.1 Xipholeptos notoides
AAATGTTTCTAGTGTTGGTTAGTCATAATTACAATATTTGTTATTATTTCTTCTTGGGGGGCGATTATGAATTAACTCAAGTCAAAAATAGCTTTTGGGGGCGATAGCCGGGAAAAGGTTGAGAACCACTGCTATAGTGATTAAGAATGCTCAATTGACAACCTCATTGCTTTTAGGAAGGAATTTGCTATATAATCCTTTCGATATCTCTTTCACCAAATTATAAGCTGCTAAGGGGATTGAAGCACTTTAGGAAAAAACTATTTTTATTCAGCCAGAAGAAATAAGTTTGAGGTTAAGAAAGCGTAAACAAAATACATACAATACAACACTCAATATTGCATAGCTGGTTTACAGGGATGAATGGGAGGGTTTCAAGCACACTTAAAAAAGCATTGAAAAACAGTATGAAAATAATTATGTATACCTTGTTAAATTAATTGATTAAAACAAATTGACAAAATTGGATGAAAGATATATAATGAAGATTTTAGGAAGAAAAGTTGGGTATGGCTTTCATGTAGAGCTGAAATAGAAATTTATTTTAAAAATGAATGAAGATAAAAACATTGTCAAAATTAGAGAAATGCAAAGGAAAAAATCCTCAGAAATTGAAACAAATTCTAAATTGCTATTTAAGAAACATGATTCCAGCTACTGAACTATTGTAAAAAACAAAAAAGTACAAACCAAAAGATCAGGTGTTTCTTTTTCTTTAACGAAGTTTATTATTTTTGGCTGATTGACTTGTGAGACTTAAAGTTCATACCTATGAAAGAGTAAGCAAGTTAGCCGATATTTAAAAACTAAAAAGTTTGCTAGAGAAGTTACTTTTATTTCAGGTTGAATAAAACAAGTATGTCAGCCAACCAGCATTGACTTCATGACAAAATAAACAAGTTACAAATTTATTTTCACTTGGCTTTAAATTTAAAGAATTGGGATTCAACAAATAACTTAATATAGACGAATAAAGGCAAATAATCAAGATTACATTTTTATCTAGCTCCTTTTAATATTTCAATACAATTGCTACAATTCATCAATATCGCATCTTTTACACATATTACATAATGGTTATTATATATGGCAGAAATTTATCTAAATGCTTGATTTAACAATGCACATTTGTTCTACATTTAAATAGTTTTTGTTTCATACAATCTGTATCCAATATGGATATTTTGCTCTTTAATATATAAAATGTGAATACTGGAAGCTTTAAAAAAAATCAATAAAATAACTAAGGGATAGACATATAAAGGAGAATGCTTAGATGAAATATGCCATTGTTTAACACTTAGGATATTCAATGACCAAATTTGTTTATACAAAAAATTATTTGACATTGTCTAAACCTTTGGCATTCATTTTAGCAACATTTGCATCAAGAAAAAGTCAAACTATTTCATTAACTAAAACTTGACTTAGTTTTGTTGCATTTATTTGACAATGATAAAAAGGTGGAGAAAAAAAGACACCGTTATATTTAACGGCTTATTTTATTTTAGGAATACATTCATATTTTTATTAATATCCCACATGGACGAAGGAAAAAAAAATTACCCTCACAAATTGTTTTTTTGTTATTAAGCTATCAAGTCAATTATTTGACTGAATCAGGCACAAAAAATTGGGAGTGAGAATTTGAAATTCATGCAAATGTGTCAAATCTAGAATAGAATTCAAAATAGTCAGAAATTAAAGTTAAATGAAATGCTGGTTTGAATTACATTGGCAGTTTTAGCCTGAAATAAAATTGAAACATAAAAATTACTAAAATATTGAGAACATTTAAATATTACTTATAGGCTAAATATACACATTTTGTCTTTGTTATTCTGTAGTACATTTTATTATCTAAAATCTCAGAAAAATACCATTAACCAGACACTTATTGAAAATTAGAACTACTTAATCATAAAAGGACTTAAATTTAAAACCAGGTTAACTAAAGAATATAAATTGTAAGAGGATTTTGTCCAAAATGCTGCCATTTTTTTTTTTAAATTAAAAGTTTTAAACATTTTGATGAAGTTTATTTTTCAAGCTTTTACCTAATTTTTCTCATTTTAGGCAAACAGGAAGAAACTTACTCTTTGCATTTTTTTCCAATGAATTTTTTCTTTAGCTGTAAAAATTCAAAACTTTCTCTTAAATTCATGGATGCAAAAAATGAATAGAACACTTTTAAATATTGAGTGGATATGGACTTAATGTATGAAATGATGAAATCAATCAAATTTGTACATTTATGAAAATAAAAGGAAAACAAAAAAAAGCCTCAAGCAATTGTCTTTTCGTCCTTTATTAAGAAATCCTATACTGTTAATGTTATGATGAATCAATGATTTTTTTTTTTGTGAAGGAGGTCAAAACGTGTTTGTAGAAGGGAAAAGGAGAGTTTGTTTTTGTTTTTTTTGTTTTTTGTTTTTAGCAAAAGTACAAAGCAACGCTAAAATGATGCCCAAACAAAGAGTTGGACAATTTATTGATGATAAATTGAGAGAGAGAGAGAAAAAGGGGGTCTTAAAAAAGATGGGGTAGGGTAGGATTGGTTGAGGGCAGAGAGAAAAAAAGGTATGGAAGAAATTGTTTCGACAGATGATAAGACATTACTTTTGTCTTGTAAACTACAACAGACAGAGGCCACAGTGGGTCAACATAGAAGGAATGTCGATACTGAACCACTTTGTGAGGTTGGTAAACAAACTAGCAACTGTCAATACTACACTTAGTACTGCAAAAGTACTAGTTTTTGTTGTTGTTGTGGTGGTAATAGTGGTGGTGACTTGGTGGTAGTGATTTAGTGGACTTCTTTCTTTTTTAACCTTCTTCCTCCTCTTCTTCCTCACCTCCTTCACCTTCGCCTTCTTCCCCTTCTTCCCCAACATCCTACAAAGAAAAAGAAAAAAAATATTATAAAATTCCCAGTTATTTACTTAAAAAAACCAAAAACAACCAAGAAAACAAAATTCTTTTTTCTTTTTTTTTTTAAATCATAAAAATATCTCCCATCTTACCTCCTCATCGAAGTCGTCAGCTTCTTCTCCTTCCTCATCTTCAAGACCTTCTTCATCAAGCTCCTCATCTAAAAAATTGAAACATTTTAATTAGCAAATTTAAAAGAAAGAAATCGATAAAATAGCAAAAATCATTTAAATTCATACTAAATTGGGTAAAATATAAAAATTTAACTTGCATGTACATAATTTGATCAAATTCTACCTCTTACCTTTGGTTTTAATACAAATAAGAATAATTACCTTCTCCAGCGCCACCTTCTTCCTCTTCAACTTCAGATGCCTACAAAAGGAATTTGAAAGTTTAACCATACAGTATTTTGCACCAAACCTCTAAAAAAATAACTAGATTATAGTATAATTTTAGCTATTTCTACTTATTGATTAAAGAGGAAAAAAAGTTTTATTTAAATGATTTTTTTTTAATATCTGAAAATTAAAAAAACAAAAAACAATGAAAGGCTTTAAAAATATTAGATTTAGTATTTGCTGTTAAGAAAAATGAATAGGTTAACTGAATAAGATTCCATTAACCTAAAGATTTTAGTTTTGAAAATAATTTGTTTTAAATACTTATATTTCGAGTAGTTTAGTAGAAACTTAATAGAAATGAATCAAAATTACAAAAAAAAATTAAAGTCAAAATTATGAGAACTGTAGTTAGTGAATAAATTGACCTGTAATATCAAAAAGAAAAAAAAGAAAACAAGTTATTTTTTATTGCAAAGAAATACATTCAATTTTTCACCAGTTGACAAAACTGAAAAAGAAAAATGCTATATCTTTTTAAAATATTTTTTGAGAACAATTAAAAGTTAATTAGAATGTTTTAATTTTCCTTTTTAACTGTACTATGAATTGTTTTTTTTATATTTCCACATACTGACTAGTTTGTAAATTAGTAAAAATATAACCAGATAAAAAAAAAACAAAAAACAAACCTAAGTCACCTAAGAAATATATAAAAGTTTTCAGCTGAGCTCCACACAAGAAAGAACACTCACCTCATTGAAGTCGTCATCCACATCCTTGAAAAGGAAAAATAAACATTTTGAACATGGACAGGATGACGGAAAATATTTTAGGGGATTCCAAAAGCATGTAGATAAAGTTCCGACCTCACCTCTCAAGCTTTTAAAATAGTTTAGAAGAGACATTTTTACCCTCCATAACTTATAAATTAAATGTATAGAACGAAGATTTTTTTTTTTTTTAAATTGAAAATTAAAAATAATTATCAAATCAAAATCTTTATATTAATACAACAGCGTGTTATTTTGTGTCATGCTTACATCAAAAGCAATGACGTTACCTCATTTTAAACTCACTTTTATCATTAAAAAACATTTTTATCATATTTAAATGGTTTTTTTTTTAATCAAAACTAAAAAAGTTTAATTAATTTGACGTTTTTAACCATTTCTCAGTATTTGTTTAAATCTAAGAATGTTAAATTTACTTTCAGATATTTCAACTACTGTGCACTTTCCACAGGTTCTGCTAGTCTACATATTAATACATTAGCGTGTTATTTTGTGTGTCACGCTGACATCAAAAGAAATTAGCTTACCTCCCTTTAAAGTCACTCTTTATATATTAAAAATCACTAAAACTATTTATATCATATTTTAGATAAGAATGTTTCTTTTTAATCAAAAATCTAAATAAAAAAAAAGGAATTTGCAGTTTTGAAGTATTTCTCAGGATTTGTTTCAATTTAAGAATGTTAAATTTAATTTCTGATATTTCAACTACGGTGGAGTTTCTCCAGGTTTTGCTAAAATTCAAATTTGTAAAAACCTAGAAAATTTTAATGAAAAGTCAAAAAGAATTTAATGAATAAAAAATATATTTTACCTGAAAACATTAGAAATATATATTTTTTAAACTTTATATCTAAGTGAAATGCATTAAAATTAACTTTTGCGTAAGGGGATAAAACATTTTTATACAAAAATAAAAAAAAGCAAACATTTTAATTTTAACTTAAAGAAAAGAAAATTCCTGAATGTTTTACTAACAGACTAGATCTCAAAACTTTTTTCTATATTGAAAGATATTGAGTAAATAATACGTAAAATGTTTATTGCTATAATTCTGAATGTTTTTGAAGTGATTATTGAAAATGTTATACATATTTAAGAATCACTTAAAAAACCTGAGAATTTTTTAATTTAGCATTTTTTATTTTGTCAACTGGAGAAAATCTGAAGTGTAAAAGAAAATAGAAATGGCTAATTATCAAATTGGTATAACCTACCAAGTAATATTGAAGAGGGTTTGGCCAGATATCATCCTTGATGACCTCTCCTAATTCATCAGCCCCAGCATCACCATGATCAGTGAACCAGCAGAAAAAGGATTCTTGTTCTTCATGGTTTCTTTTACGACCACCTTTGCCTGGTTGACTTGATTTTTTGGTCAGGTCCTAAGGAGAGAGAAAGAATTTAAAATCAATTTATGGAAAACTAATTTTTTTTTTTTCATATTTTGTTAAATTAGATTGTAAACAAAACTTATTTACATTGATTTCTCTAATCTATAATAACTTACTTTTCCTGGCTTCCATTTGATTGGCGTTGATTTGGATGAAGGTTCTCCCGTATCATTAAGGTGAAATTCTTTGGAAATAACATCATTTTCAAAGTAAGGATTATTGCTGTCAAAACACTACAAAAAAATGAAAATAAAAATCATAATTATCTTGGAAATTAGAGCTATGCATTATAGTTTTCTTTCCATTTAAATGAATAAACATTTACATAATAGTGCTAAGGTATTCTAAAGTCAGTCTGTGAAAACAAAGGGAAGTAACTTCTTTTCAGGGCTTAGATTTACAAAATGATTTTTTTTTTTTTTTTACAAACTCTTATTTTAAGGGCTGAGAGAGGGGGGGGACGTCAAAGATTGATCATATAAAGAATAAATTTTAAATAAAAAATATTTTATCCATGAAGCAACTTTCAAGCATCTTGTCTACACCAGCAGTTTAATCGAATTAGAATTTGGAAGAGACAATGCACATTATAAGATTCTTAAATTCAATTAAAGCCTATTTAATTTTAGTTTTACCTAGTAATATATCCTATTTAAGTAAACACTTAACCATTATTATATTTCACAAAAAAAAAAAACAAGGCATGCCACTTGATTTACATAAAATCTTTTTTAATAATTATAAATTAAATTTAAAATGATAAGTAGAAAAATTAGCTAAAAACCACAAATATCTAAAATAAATTTTACAATATCATGGAAACACATATTGGGAGTTAAAAAACTTATTTGAATATTTATTGAAAGATACTATTTTTCAGAAATTGAACTTATGAAAATAATTCATTGTTAATTTTTATTTTAAAAATATTTTCTGGATTGATTTTTTATAAAAAAACCTCGACCATCTACAAAGTTATTTTAATCATTTAGGACTAGAGACGGAAACTAATCAGTTTTTAGTTTTTTTTAATGGGCATCTCTAAAAAAAAAAATCCATTATATTTCAAAATACTTGAAGCCAATATCTGGTAGAGGAAGCATGGAAATACTTTTTGGTCATCAATTACTGTTATAAGTAATTTTTTGAATATCTGTAGATTTGAATATATTGATTTGTCATGAAATTTGTTATTGTTTTAAAATATTTTGAAAAATTGTCTCCATTTAAAACAAAGTAGATTTTCTTTCAAACAATTTATTCATTTTATCAAAAAAAATAAAAATAAATTTCCAAAAATATTTCTTGAATTAAATAAGTTTTAGCATACAACTTCATAACATTGAAGAAAATGATAACGAGATTTTAAAATGAATTTAACTTTGTGAATTAAAATTAATAAAAAAAATCTTTAATTTTCCATTTTTTAATCTAACATTGACTATAACTGCAGACAAAACTTAAAAAACGTCACGTAAAAAGATTTTATTAGTAAGTAATGATTGCTAAAAATGTTAAAAAGACTACCTACAGCAAGAAATGGAGTTATTCCATAACTTTTGCTTTCACTAAAACTTGTATAACAAAAGGAGTGCCCAGAAAACAGATTTTTTTCTGGAATAAGAGCCTTAAGTAGTCTAATCGATAATAGTTAATACATTTTTTTTCTAGTTTCTTTGAAAGGGTGCCTTTATTCCGATACTTACAAAATTTATTCGGTATCCAGACTTAATATCTTCAAACTCTTGAACCTCAACCTTTGTGAGATACTGTAAGGCTTCTTCATCTTCTTCATTCAAAAGAGCAGAAACTTGTGGGTGGTTAACAAACTTAAAAGGTTAAGAAAAACATTAACAAAAGAGTAGACAATAGAAATAATGGAAAATGTAAAAAGCTCTTTAATTCTTATAGTCAATAATTTGACCTTCCCCAGAATCTAAGCATTGAAAAAATTAAAATTATTTGCTTATAATGTCCAGATTAAAGAATACAGACTAAATTTTACTTTTTCATGAAAAGCCAAAAGAATTCATCATAAATATCTGAAAACTGACATAGATGTTGGTTTTTAGATATCTACAATGAATCAGGTTTTGAAAAAAGTAAAAAATCCTGCAATCAATTCGTCATTTTTATTTACCTTTCTTTGAAATGCAATTAGGGTCATATGACCTTGAAATGATTCACTTTGAAATGTATTTCTTTAAAATGATGAGTTTTTAAAGGCTTAAATTTACATAAAGGACTTTTAAAGATATCCCTAATTGAAAAGATTTTTTTTAGTTGATATTTAACATTAAATTATTCTTAAAACTAATTATGTGTTTAAATTAAAAAAATCACATTGAAAAATTGGGAAATATTTGACAATAATGTGGCAAAATATTTTTATCTTAAAAACAACAATTAAATACTTTTCAAAGAATTTCCTTATTTAACCAATATAAAAATACATTTTTTTTTAACTGCAAACTTTCCCAACCCTCACAAAAGTTCATGTAAAATAAAAAAATAAATAAAAAATCACGGTAAAATTTATATTTTCTTCAAACCCAGTTCCTATTTTTGACCAATTTTCTCATTAAAATATTTTTTATCAAAAAACTTTAACCCTTTGGATCCTGACTTTCAGGGCCCAAAGGGTTAAATAAGTTTTTCCTGACATTTTTTGTCATTCATTTTTTATCCACAAAAATGCTTATACTTTTTATTAATTTATTTTTGTATAAATCGCTATTTTTCGGCCCCAATGATTTAACATGCATTCTTATGGTTCTCAAAACCCGGATGGAGGAGATCGGTTAACTCAATGAGAGCAAATCATCTTGGTGAAGGGCAACACTGATAACAAAGCCGAGAGAAATTATGAGCACGTACAACCTGGCCATGATGTTCCGAATTTGAGTTGTTCGGTCACATTAATCATAACTTTAAAAATCAAAGTTTTGAATCACTTAATTAAATGTAACAGTAAGATTTAAGTGTAAACAAAATGTTTTCAAAATTAGAATTTGTTCAATATTGATGAATAAAAAAAAGGATACAGCCGTGACCCAGAAATTTGGAATCTTAGCAATGAGTTCTGATCGTTTCTGAAAATATGGTTGACGTAGTTTATTATATTTCTGTTCTACTTTCAGAATTTCTTCGCTAGCTTGTTCGTTTAGCCGATCTATTTCATTTTGGACTTCATCTATCTGCTCTATTGCCTCTTGCTGTTCTTTATCTGAAAAGAAATTCATATCAATAACATTTTATAGTTAAAACTTTATATTCACAAAAAAAACAAAAAGGAGTAATCAAATTTCCCGCAATTTTTTAGTCATAAACGTTTAACATATACGTCAATACAAAATTTCAATTCTAAATATTCAAAATCAAATGTACGCGAGAACTTTATTCAAATTATAATTTAACAGAGGCTGAATCTAATTTTTGCGGCGCAAATTCCAGAGAATTGAGAATGGGCACTAATTCCCAAACGAAACATTTTTATTATACTTTTTTTTTTAATTAATACAACTTTTGATAACAATACTTTTAGAATTCATTATAACTCATCACAAGGATTTCGAAAAATAAACATTTATATTTACATGATAGCGATAACATAATAAAGTGGCCGGCTTCAATACGCTTTCAATTTTTTTTTTTTTAAAACAAAAACCACTATTTACAGCAAAAAAAAATTCAACTATCTTGAATATGCGCCGTTAAAATTGATTTCAGCCTTAAACAGATTATAAATTTAAAAGAAAAAAAAAAAACCTAAAAAAAAACACCGAAACTAAATTTGGTACCCTTTGCAAAAAACCTTCGAGAAAGAAAAAAAAAATCCACCCGCCCGTATAAAAAGAAAACGAGGGAAGAGGAGAACAAAGGAAATGAAAGGTGACCACGTGGGACAGGAATTTATTGTAATTCAAAATAATAGTAAATAAACATTTTCTTAAACGTCCAAACTTAAATTTCTAATGTTAAATATTTTAAAAAACCAATTAAATGACATGTGATTTTCAGTTATATAAATTAAGCAGTTTTGTTATGAAATCAAATCCACAACGGAAAATGAGAATCTAATAATAGTTTATAAAAATAAGTTATCACATGGGGGGGGTGGGCTGAATCCAATTTTAGCGTAGCAAATTTCAAAGAAAAAGAATTATTTGGGAATTATGGGCACTTATTCTCACACGAAACATTTTTAAAAGCATTAATCCGACTATTTTTCTCAGAATACTTTTTTAAAAAGTTATTAATAACATTTTTAGGAATAATAATACTTTTCGAATTCATTATACTTCATCAAGGACTTCGAAAAATAAACATTTTATTTATATATATATTTACCATAAACCTAACATGAAAAAAATGACCAGCCTCAAAATTTAGTTACGCTTTCATATTAAATTTATAAAAAATTAAAACCATTATTTAAAGCAAAAGAATTATTTTAACAGCAAAATAATTCTATAATAATTTACCAGCAAAAATAATTCTATAATATTTTACAGGAAAAATAATTTTATAATATTTTACAGGAAAAATAATTTTATAATATTTTAACAGCAAAAATAATTCTATAATATTTTAACAGCAAAAATAATTCTATAATATTTTACAGCAAAATAATCTTATATTTTACATTTTGGGAAATATGCCCAGCCTTTAATAAATCTTTGGAATTTGCTATGCTCAAATTGTATAAAGGTTATTAAATATTATTTTTACTCTCATACAATGAAAAGCTATATTGAGGCCATTTACTATGATAAAATAAAGAAGGAAGAAAGAAGAATAAAAATAAAAAGAAATGAAAAAAAAATGAAAAAAAAATCGAAGCACATGCTTTTACCACAAAACTACGACTTCCGGTCATGCAGCCTTTCCAACCACGTTTCGCCGGGAACGGACTAAAAAAAGGCCGACTTTAACTTTTATTTTTGCCTTAACTACAATTTTATCCACAAATAAAACACTTTAATAAATAAATCTAGCTAAACTCCCAACTGGAATTATATTCCTTTTGTTTTATCTTTGTATAAATTCAATTTTAAAAAGCCGCCCAACTCGCATGGTTCATGGTATTTCTTTATAAAAGATATTGCAAATGGCGATTATTATCCATGTTACTCTTCCTCATACATACCGATTTTAGACAAGGAAAAAGGGTAGATACATGTTTGAAAACGATTTGAAAAGAAATAAATTCAGGAGTAATCAACAAACAGTTGATTAATATATTTACAAAAGTTTAGAATTGTTTTTAATGACGGCTGCTTCCTATTTAATTTTTTTCCCTCTGTCTTATTTTTTTTAGATTTGCAGCGGTAAACAATTAAACTCGTGTTTTTTTTTAAATACATGTAAAAATTCTTTTCGAATCTTTGGGAATTTAAATATAAATTTATTAAAGTTACCAGTAATTTAGCTATAGATATTTTTTGTGTAATTTTTTTAATTAAAGAAACATTCTTAAGAGATAAAAATGTATTTTCTAAAGTAAGGCAAAGATTTCTCAGTAAAACAAAATTATTACTTTACATTCATAATTTAATCATTTTGCATTAAATTTAAAAATCAAAGAAATCATTTTAACATAGAATGAAAAATATAGAATGAAAAATACTTTATTTATGAAAACTTAAGTAAGTAATAAATAATTCAAGTAACACAATTTTTTTATTAAAAAAAAGGTAGATTCACTGGTTATTTAAATGTATTTCACGATTAACAAAAAGATTTTTTTTCTGGCTCGGGAAAAGTTCTTTTTATTCTTTGGAAGAGAGAAGAAAAAAAACCCTTCTTTACTAGATAGAGAGAGAGAGATTAATTTTTCTCGATTTATCAGCAAAATATTATATTACAAATAATTAAATGTCAGTAAATATGTGAGGTTAATAACAAAAATCGTTTTGTATTATTAATTATTAAAAAAAAAAAGAGTTCATTCACTTACCAGAGAGAGAGAGAGAGAGATTAATTTTTCTCGATTTATCAGCAAAATATTATATCATATCACAAATAATTAAATGTCAGTAAATATGTGAGGTTAATAACCAAAATCGTTTTGTATTATTAATTATTTTAAAAGAGTTCACTTACCAGCCTGTTCGTCGGCATTTTCGTGGTTATTTTTTCCCTCCGCTTTAGTAACTTTGGCCGGAGTCGCCATGATCTTTTCCAACGAGTAAATGTCGAAGAAAAGAAACAAGTCTGCGCTTGCGTACGTTACAATGGAAAGAAAGAGGAAAACCGTTGCGCGCCAAGGCGAAACTAACCGAAAACCCACACACACGCGATTCATTCAACAAAACCCAAAATTCTGTATTAAAAAAAAAAAAAAAAAAAATCTATTTTCAACAATCAATGTTCAGGATAAAATTTTATTCAAATTATTTAAATAAAAATAAATTTTATCAATCTTTTTTAAAAAAAAAAAAATTTTATTTCCATCATTTAAATTTTTTTAAAATTATTATCGATTAGTCACGACTAACGGGACTATCTAAATACGAAATCCTTCTGAAACGAAACGCACTTTTCATTGCTAGATTTAACCGCCCCAATGAAAAAAATATATATTTATATAAATAAAAATAAATTTCATTGTTGAAAATTAAAAAAAAACTGCCTAACATATTTTTTATGGCTTGAATTAAAGTGTTAATTTTATTTTATAATTTTTTTTTTCAAGATAATTGTTCAATGAACAATTTGTTCATGCATTTCTTTTGTCTCTTCTTCCATATATAGGGGAAGAAGGGGGCATTTTGAGGGTAAACTTAACTGCCTTTTCGCTTTGGACCTGGTATCTAAAACTTATTTAAGACTTTAATTTCTTTCTCGAATTTTAATTTTTCTGGGATGGGTTAATTAATTGTTTTTATGGTTATCTTTTTTTTTTAATACATAAATTTAATTTGCAATAAGAAATTATTTACAAACAAAACAAAATTGATGTTCCTCAAAGAAAGCTACCTTCATTATTGGCGTCTCTTTTTCCCGCCATTTTCTCTTTCATAAACGTTAAAATAATTGAAAAGAAACAAATTTTAATTTGTTTATAATATAATTAATTTCATTTAATTTGGAAAATTTTGTTTTTCTTTTTGTGCATGTGTGCGTGTTTTTTTGGTTTTTTTTAAATAAAAAGCATCTATAGATAATTGAAAATATTATAAGTTTTTTTTTTTTGTAAAACAAAACAGACTATATTTTGCCGGTATTAAAAATTATGCGTTTAAAAAAATCTGAAACTAGTTATTTTTTTAACTAGTTAAAATTAATATTATTACAATAATTTTTTTTACATTTTACTATATATAAAATATTTTAGGTAAAACTTAAAACAATACTACTATATAAAGTTTAAGGTAAATGAATTAAGCTAAAAAAAGCTGAGTAATGAATGATTTAACATTTTGATTTTTACTTAAAACAAAACACAGGTAGAACTAGAATTTT
>JAYKTE010000086.1:436402-452861 GCA_036873565.1 Xipholeptos notoides
AAGTGCGGCCCTCATGACAACACAAACTAACTCCTACGGCCCTCGCGAAACTCTGAGTTTGACATGCCTGATTTAGACTAGTGTCCTCATCTTGTACAATTTATCATATCTTAAGGAATACGAAAAATAAGTTCTAGCATTTTTTCTTATAAAAAAAAAAAAAAAATGTTAAAAAGGGATATTTCTAACTTAGTTCACTAACTTTTGATTTTATTATATTTTTAAGGTATAAACTTATTAAGACTGCTTCCAGGACAACAGTTTTTTTTTTCTGGATTTTTAATTCAGGGAAAACAATTAGCGTTAAAAAGAAAAAATGCCAATAATCCCATCACAATTTTTCCGCAAGGTGTTTTTGCAGTGGTTTCACAAAATGCACATTGTGAGAATTCAATTGATGGAAGTGAATATTGTCGCAGTAGATAAAAAGCTGAATTATAATTGGTTAGATTTTGGAACAAAACTGGCTAAAATTTCAGCATCCAATTTATGGATTATGGATGAATTAACGAATTCATTTCTGCAATCAAATTTCGCCGGGGAAAAGTAAACGGAAAAATTTGTAATTTCTTCTTTCGGCCTAGAATTCGTAAATATTTCACAAGAAAAAAACAAAACCAATAATATAAATAATATAAATAGTATTTTTTTTTAAAACAAATATTTGTTTACCAGTTTTGGGTGTCTGTGTGTGTGTGTGGTATGGTGTTACTGAGTTCCAATATTAAACTTTTTTTTTAATGCTAAACTCTAAATTTGGTGTTTGGTTGAACTTTAAAAAGAAAGTTTAATATTGGAACAGTGGAACAACTTCCGCCAGGAGTACCAACATTTTTTGTGACCTAATCTCACGGGTCAGATGGAGATTTATTCGTGAAAAAAAAAAAAAAAAAGTGTCTATTTTTTTTTAAGTTTAAAAACAAACAAAACAAAACAATCAAAATTATGAAAATAAAAATGTAGATTAATTTTTACAAAATTAAAAACTTTTAAATTATAAAACAATTCAATTTTACTCAGGAATTTTGTTTTATCTCAACATTTTACAGCGATTTTTTTTTATCTTGGAACGAAACACGTGGTTCATTTTAGATACTTTGGTTAACAAAATTAAAAAAACAGAAAAACCTTTTTTTATGACTTTGCTGATTTTCTTGTTTAGTTTTCTTGATGCCAAAGGTTGAGCAATCGGACATAAATGTCGAATCTTTTCTTCCCAAACAACAGTTTTGTCCAAATCGACTTCTTCGCTTTCTTTTCCCATTTTTTTGTCCTTAAATTTAATTTTGGTGCGAATGATTCCAGACCGGACTTAAAAAACGACCGGAAGTTAACATGTATTTAGCTTTATTTTCGTATTTAGTAGAACCTTTTTTTTTTTTTTTAAAGGAATGATTATATCATTTTTTTGCTCAATAATTCGGTTCAAATACAATTTCGATTTTTTCGTATATTTTTACAAATGAATTTTGGAGTTTTATCAGCAACATTTTTCACTAAAACAGAAATATAAAAATTAAACCAACAAAAAAATTACTTATAACAGGAAGTAAAGTAAATGGCACCAGTGTTTAAATTTTCTTTTACATGAATCTATATTTTAAATAAATTCTTGATATACTTTTTAAAATATTTTTTGTTGTATTTAAAAAACAACAATACAATTTTTAAATTGAAATTTCATAATAAACAATTTGCTAATACGTCGTTCCGTATCTTTGGTTCCCGATTGACGAGAAAGAAAGTTGCGGTTGACAAAATTTAGTGCTTAACGATTTGATTAGATTTTCTGAATTAACTTCGATCATGGCTTTAACATTAAACGAATTAGAAGCTCCGATTCCAATTCAAAACGGTGATGTTTCTGAGGTTAGTAGATTTTACTAATTATTTGTTATTGTTCAATAAATAACCTTTTTCCTCAAGGAATAAAAAAAAAAATGGAGACCTTAAACATCATGGCGTTTTGAAGTAAAACGAGGAAAAAATTTTTTTAATGGTTTATGAGAATATGATTATTTATGATACTTATTTCGCTATTTGCACAAGTCATGGATTATTTGTTAATCTTTTTGCACCAGTAAAAGAGGTTACCGAAAGGAGATTTTCTTTCAAAATTTAGGGAAAAAAAAAAAAAAAAATCGGCCATGATTGAACGTTTTTTTTTTTTAAAGTTTTTTTAAAAAAGTTTTATAATTTTTTTCAAAAACTAAACGAGAGCGTTAAATATTCTTGCTTTTCCCCCCATCAATATCTTTTTAACGAATTAAAAAAAATATGAAAAATTTTAAAATATATTTCTGGAATTATTTCAAATCCTAAAAAAAAGTTCTTTTGTCCTTAATATTCCCACATTTTAATGTTAGGGTAATTTTTATAAAGTAAAATAGGAAAATTAAACCCGATTTTATTTGTAGTTTGCTTACATTAATTTTAAGACTTTAAGATATTTGAACATTTTGACCACTGGCTATTTTATATTGCTGAAGATTATTATTATCTACGAATAATTTCCCTCCATTATTTTTTATTAACGTGTGAATACTAAAAGATAAGACCCTTTATAAGAGTGCAACAACTACTGACTGACTGCACTGTGTAGTGACTGTGTTGGGTGATTTGATTATTATAGTAGTGTAAATAGTAGTGACCTTCACTTCTAAAATTTCTAATTTTAGTTTTGATTATTGATTTCAAATTAGAAAACTCATTCGATATTACTAATTTTTTTATTAACAAAATTTTAACCATCAAAATATATTTTTCTTGTTTTAATTGCTCTTGTTATCAGAAACACAGTTTAAAGATCTTACTCGACCAATAGCAGTGAGTGAGTGAATGAGGGTAGGGTGAGTGAAAGAAAGTGAACACAACTGAATTAATTGATCAATCGAACAACCAATATCACATGAGTTTCTTATTTGCAGCTATTTCTGGATAACTCCTTCCTTATCTTTAGCGGGTCCATTATTGTCATTGCTTCTAAACCCAGGTGATATTTTCTAAATATAAAGTTGTAAAATCTAACGAAAAGAATTCTCTATGATTATATAAATCGAATAATCTAATATTGATTCTAAGGATAATGATGATGGCGTTGATGCTTATTGCTGTTTCTACAACTAAACGTAATTTTTTAATTTCCACGCAAATTTGATTTTACTGTAGTACGTTATGTTTAATATTCGTTTTAAAACCCGCAAATAACACATGTAGAATTGACAGAAATATTTTAATGGTTATTTTAAATGGTCATGCATGAGAGTGTGTAAGGTGCGAGCTCAGAAGCACTAAACAATTTAACGAATTTCTGTGGTTTGAAGGGAAAGAAAATGTATTTGTAGTTTTTATTCTTTTAGATATTTTTCAGCCTTGACTCGCTCTAATTTTGATCAAAACTTCATAAGAAAAAGTTTTAAAATGACAGACACTATGACTAGACAATATTCTGTTAAATTTTGATTTTGCTTGTACACCCAGTAAAAATTTAGGGGGGCAGGCAAACTATTCTAAAACTCAAGAAATGAATTTCGCAGTTTTCTTATTAAAACTAAAACCAGATTATTTATCGTTTTCAATAAACAACCAAAAAACTAGTCGGTGCCTTTTCTTCTGGCTTATCGAATTTACGCACAAAATAACGCTATTCCAGCGTATTTTTTTAAGTGTTGTTGGTCATTTTTATTTTATTATCGTTTAAGTGTTGTTTTTTTTTGCTTTTATTATTATTATACTATTCGACCTTTTCCAGGCTTACTTGCGCCGGTGTTTTATTTTAATTTGTAATTTTAGTTTCACTTTTGGTCGGTCAATGATGTCATTGGCAAGTTCTATTTTTAAACCAATGAGCGTGCGCTCAGACCAAACCGGAAGCTTATCCACTGAGTTAAGAAGGAACGTTTAAATGGAAAAGAAATCGATTTGGATTTATTTTATTAAAGTTTATTATTTGATGATGTTAATAATTAGTAATAATGACGGACATTGTTGATCAGTCATGTCTGATTATCATTCACAATTCATTTTCATTAGAAAAATCCAAAGTAAAAATCTATGTAGTAAAATCTATGAAATTTCATTCTTAAATTTAGAATAAAGAGAATTTTGTTAAGCAATTTTTGTAACTTTTCACGTTAGTCGTTTGTCAAAATTCGACTCGTTTTCCATTAAAAATTGAAGTCAACGAAAGAAGAAAGTTAAGTTTTTGTTTTTTATTCATTGATTTTGTAAATTTTAATAATAAATTAAATCTTCACATTTTAAACTTAAAACTATCTTTATTCTTTCTAACTTTTTGCTGTTTTTCGGTTCAATTTAAAAAATTGTTTGGAAATTTTAGAAATCGTTGTCTGTTCATTAAAAGTAAGTTAATTCACGAAAAATAATTTCCACAAAAATATGTAAAAAATATTGTAATTTAATTACAACTAAGCGAATTTCTTTTAAAAGTAGTAAAGTTTATGTTTTTTATAAAACTATTTTTGTATTTCAATATTTTCATTTAAATATTGATTTTTATAAAATATTATTGAAAATTGTTTGGAAATTAATAAAATAAAAATCTTACACTGTGGTAGAAATTTAAATATCTTTTTATATAAAGATATCTAAACAAATCAGATTTTAAATTTTAGTTCAATCTGTGTAAAATTGTAGCGTCAAAAAATGAACATCTATCTATAGCTATATAAAACTATAAAAGTCAAATCGGCTTCTGATGTTGAGACTCTACATCCTGTTCAGTGTTTCACTTTCGCTTTCTTTCACTTAAAAAAAACAACTGGTGTTTCATTTCATTCAACTTTGAAAGTTGAGGGGAGAATTCATTTCATAGAATTTTTTTTTCATTTTCACATATTTTATCTATTTCTTATAAACAAGATGGCTTATTTGTTTGAAAACAAATTGTGTGTAAATAGTGTTTTTGTTTAAAAAACAAACAAACACTTAGAGCAGCTGAATAAATATTGTAAAAAAATTGAATAAAAAAAACATACACCCTTCAGGCATGACATGATATTTACTAAAAAGAAAAATAATATATTGAATTAAAAAGTTTTTATTTCATTTTAAATGTAAATCTTTTCTCTAATCAAATTGCTTTACTACTTGATGATAATAGAATAATGATAAAGGTTTAAAAAATGAATAGAAAGAATATTATACTGGTTCTAGCAAAATAATGAGGATTTTGTTTGCTAAACCTTTCCTTTGAAAAGTTTGTTATGAGCTTACATAATAAAAGAAGTTAGTAAATATTTAACAGTTTTTTTATCAATATTTTAATTATTTTAGAATAAATTTTGAATTCTGATTAAATTTTTAGGAGAAATAATTGATAATTTTTATTTTTTTATTTTTCAGGTTGAATTATCTACAGAAGATCGTATAAAAATCCCTAAAATGGAAAGGGGTAAGTGTTCTCAATGGAAAATTAAGATTTCTTCAGAAGTTCGTCTTTTGCAAGACGTTTGAATTTGATTTGCATTGTATTCAGTCCAACTGGTGAATTGTGCTTAATCTCTAGATTTTTTTTTTTTTTTCAAAGGATCAAAAACAAAATACAGTGAAAAACATTGGTTAAGTATTGTATATGAAGTGAAATTCACTGTATTAAAGGAATGGAGATGGTGGTGGTTTAAAACCTCTTAAGGTTTTTAGAGGCGGATGAATAAAAATAGGCTGAAGTAGCAACTGTATCGCACTTACCCATATATTCTTTCACTTTTCTTTGATGAAAAAAATGAATTTCAAACTAAGATAAAATTACAAAAAATAAAATTCAATATATATATATATATATATATATACATACACACACATATTATTCAGAATGGTTTTCCAATGAAATAATTCAAAATAAGATAAAACCTCCCCACAAAAACTATGAAACCATTAATAACCACAAATGGTTGACAGGTCATTAAACACAATCAAAACAATCCAATAAATAAAACCCAATTAGTTAGCATTTATCCTTTACTCATTATTCCTATCTATCATTTCTTGAAAAAAATATATAGTTATAATAAAGAAGAAACCTAAGTTTTAAAAGTGAAACTTAAAAAAAACTGTAAAATGTAGAATAATAGAGGCTAGAAACAAAACAATCATTTAAAAGATGAAATATTTATTTGTTTATATTGAAATAATTGAAAAATAAAATGCCAGATTATTTTATTTGATAGGGAAAACTAACAGATTATTTATAGACTAAGACAAAAAATACATTGACATACAAATTATGAAAAATTAATCAACTTCGACATGAATTATATTAGTTGTTAACATAAAGAAATATAATTTTCAGTGAAATTTAACTCCTAGATTATTCAAACAAGCATTTGTTTTCACAGTGCACCACAATAGTCTGTGTTGAAATTAAAAGTTCTAGAGAATATTAGTTGGCTATATATTATAACATTATTATAACACTTATTAGAAAAATATGTAAAGTTTTTTCTTCATTAGAACTATTTCTCTTTGTACCCTAATGTCCAAATCACAAATATTACAAAGAAGTTATCACCTATTTTCTAAAAATGTAAAAATTGGCAAATGTAAATGTTTTCCAATTTTCATTTTTTTTAGATAGGCTGAAAGCAAAAAGATTACTTTTAACACTTGGTTGAGACTAATGATTATTTTTTTAACCCCATATCTATATAATAATAATTGTGTTAATAACAACAGTTGTTTAAATAAAATTTACTTAATCGCTCATAGATTGTATTTAATAAACAAGCCTGCTAACAAATTTTCTCTTGCTTCTGTCTAAGTCTTTTATAATATTTAAACATATCTACTTTGTAAAATTTCTGTAAAATCAAAGGAATAATTCTATAAATATTTATCATTTAGTGATCTAAAATATTTATAGAATTATTCCTTTGATTTTACAGAAATTTTTCAAAGTAGATATGTATAAATATAAAAGGATCATTATCAGATTTTTATATCTTTGACATTTCACTAAATATTTTAAAAGAAATAATTTTTTTCTTCCACTTTCAACATAAATATTATTTCATTTTAAGATGAACTTTAAAATTGCTTTTCAAATTTTGTCCTCAAATTTACATTAAATTGAAACTTTATCTTCCTCGCCTTGATGGAAATTGTTAGTGCTAAAATAAGAATAGCAATGCTCACTGCCAGTTAAAACATGGAAGAAGATTTTTGGTGTGGCACTCATAAAAACGTTTTTTATAGAATTTTTATAAAATCCTATCAAATCAAATATTAAAGGAAAGGAACATGATTTATCTACAAGTTTATTAATGTTAATTTCTGTATTTTTTCTGTAACTTTTCATTAATGATATTCAAAAAACAAAAACATTCTGTTGCTCATCTGTTTTGTAAAAGGATAAAAGAGATAGGTTTAGCTGAATTTGTGAATGAAATTACTTTATATCAATGATTGATTCATATGTTGAAAGGACTAAGTAATCCTTCAATACAGGTTTTGCTCCAGGATAAAAATTCATAAATATAAAAAAATAAAGATTTGTTTTTACTAAAATATTACATTTTGGTTTTACATCATAAAACCACTTTCTTAATGAAGATTAAAGATTAGCATTGCTATTTCTAATTGATATCTTGAAACAAAAAGTCTTTCAGTGAAGATTAATGCCACAAGTTAGTTTTTAACAGAAGTTGTTAGTTTTAACAGGAATCAGCCTATTATCATTAAGGAAAAAAAAAATTTGTTTGAAAATCTCCAAACAAATTATTAAATATTAACCAAAGTAAATTTAAGAATTGGTTTTATTAATAAACAATACAGTTTATAGCTTTTGTGAAAATTATGAAAACTAGCAGCCAAGCCTAAGTTTTGCTTATGCTATACTCATTTAATTACTATTCTCAACCTGTAAGAAGTTGGAAACCATTTAGTTAAAAATAAATCTAATATAATTAGATAAGAATAAATCTAATATAATTAGTTAAAAGTAATTAAATTCAACATGGATGGATATAAAATTAATTTGCAAATATCATGAATATCTTTTAAAAGTTAACTCATCATAGAGTAAACTTTTTTTAAAGACATTCATGATATTTGCTAGTTAATTTTACATCCATCCATGTTGAATTTAATTACATTAACTTAAATATCTTTAAAAAAAATTTATTAGTGGAAAGATAAAATTAATCTGTTTCAAATGCTGGATTTTGATGATTTAAAAATCTCATGTCTTTGATTTGTATTTCGTAGATATCTTTTTATAACAATTAAATTTTTTTTGTGAGCATTGCTACTAAAACCAAATAGATTTAAAAAGATAGAATGTTTTAGCATTATAATGAAAATTTTCAGTTAATTATGTAATTAAAAATCAGTAAAAATCTTTTTACTTTTGACTATAAAACTAATTTATCTCTGGTTAGGGATTATTTAAATTTTGTTATTTTTCATAATTTTGCACATCTTGAATGTGATAATATTTATTTAGGAATTTATTTTTTAGAGTTAAACAGCTACTCAACATAGTAAAATTAAGATAGTGGGATATCTATTTAGTCATCATTAACATCTTTGAACCCCTAAAGCATTTCTATAACAATAATACATCATTTTGTCTAATTCTAATCTTTAAAGGATTATCCCATAATTCTTATTTTTTCTTGAAAGAATGGACAAATATTAGCTTCCCAAATTTCACTTAAAACAAAGTTACTTGTGGCCAATTTGATTTAGTTGTGATTATAAATTAAAAGTGATAATATTATACAGACCAGGTTGGTGAATTATTGCCTATCCAAGATCATTTTCTATATTAAACTATTTTATTTTTTATTTTTATTTTTTGCCTTTTTTTGACTGATAAGCTTATAGTGCGAAAGCTCTCATTTAAAATGTTCCAGCTCAATGGTGATAAACCAGTTTAACTAAAGAATGGTTAAGAATTAGGGTTTCCTTATCTTTAATATTTCACTAGAAGTGGTTAAATTCAGAAACATCAGATGCATTAATATGATAATTGAGTACTTGATTTGAGTAATATATCCATTTTGCTTTTTATCAATTTTTAATAGTCTTGCAAAATTAATCCAAAATTAATCTTGAGTTTTTTTTTGCGATGTTGTATGTAGGTGTTTATATCGGGACTTTTTTTTCCTGTATAGCTTAACATAAACAGGTATTTTCTCAAGTTCAGCAATCTCTTATTACCACAGCTAAATGAGAACTAGTTCCATTTGTTATTGCTGAAGCTTCTGAAGCAAATTAGAATATTATCATATTTGACAGCTTCTTGAAATTCTGAAAGAAATAAGTGTCAATCATTCATTAGAAAATGCAATATATCCACACTGATGGAATCTTCTAAGTTTAGCTCAAGAATTTCTAACTCCTAATTTCTTATTTTGTATATTTATTATGCCGTTCTCATTTTTATATTTCTTAAATTTACGTTTTGGTTGATTAATTCTTTGAGTTTCTTCAGGTGATAGAGCTTTTCTGTCCATAGTCAGGGCCAAATCTGCACACAGATACTTTTTGTGATGTCAATCATAGTGCTTTGTTTTTTTTTATAAACAGAAAGTCTGCTTTTTTTTTTCAATTTAAAAAAAATGTAAACCTTCATATCATGAAGAACATAACATTTTAAAAAGGTGGAATCCAAGTATGCTAGTGTTCTGAAGTATGGAATCAAAATGTATACTAGAGTTTTCAATTAGAGAATAATAATCATTATTAGAATATTTATTATGGGGACTATACTTTGCGTAATAAATATACAAATTATCAAGCTTCATCTCAAAGATTCGCAAAAACAATTTCTAATTTCTTTGTTTTGTTGCAATAAGCCTACTAGTTGTTTAGTACTTTTCATAGTAACCAAGTATTAAGTATCAGCCAGATTAACTATACCATGACAAGTTATCTATTGGAAAAAAATAAAATCTCAATTTTAAGAAATATCTCTTCATAATTGTCAGATTTATTATTATAAACAGACTGTCCATAAAATCTCTGTAAACTTTGAAATATTTATTATAATATAAATATATATTTCGAAATTATTACAAAAATTGTATCATTGGAGCTCACTTGTGTCCGAGTATTGGGTTTAACACTTATCCCCTATTTTTGAGGATGCCTATATTGTATGATTATTATTACAAAATGTATCAAAGTGAATATTTATTACTGTTTGCCTCATTTAATACACAGACAAACCAATAGAGGTATTTTTTATAGGCTTCATGGACACCCTGTTTATTGCTGCATATGATGTCTATGAAATTTCTTTACACTAGATTATTCACTCCTCTAAGAATTGATCGGGCTCTATTTTATCCAACTCTGCTGATCTGTTTTCTGTGTAATCTGATCATTTATCAGCAGTTTGAAATAAATCTTTCCTCAATTTATTGACTGAGCTTTCATTAAGCCTTGTTATTAACAAATATATCTTATTCAAATTGCTTATTAAAGATTTTATTAAGCTTGTTTTACTCTTATGAGAGTTAAGATTTTTATTGACTTAAAAAGAAATTATATGAAAAAAATTCCCTTTGAACATGTTCTGTAATTTGGGTTGTAAAGTAGTTTTTGTTTAAACTTTGAAATAAGTGAAAAATTAAAATTTTTTTAAATAATTGAATTTATCTTTCTAAACAAAATATATTTTCTCAAGTCAAGTTTTAAAGCAGTGGCAGAACTTTGGCTTATCATAGCTGGAATTTGTCCATTTTTATCCAAGCCTCTTCCTCTGCTTTCTCTCTATAACTTCACCCTGAAAATTGTGAGATGCAGCTGTTATTCTAGCTTATTTTCTCCTTTTATTCCTCCCACTCCATCATCCAATCACTGTTGAAACCAAGTACATTGTCCTCCTTGGGGAGTAAGTAATAATCAGTCTTGTGTGCTGCTATATTTTCACACCCAGCAAGCATGTCGCTTTCTCTCTCTCTCTCTCTCTCTTTCTTTCTCTCTCTCTCTCTCCACATTATTACAAATTAAACAATAACAAATCTATAAATAAATGCATTAAAAAGAAATCAGCTGTAGCTTGTTAATGAATGATGCATTTATCCTAATCCCAAAAGAAAAAAAGCGTAGTGTTTGGTTTTGTGCTATTTTTCAGGTGATGATGAGTTGCTGGCTTCTGGTTGTTTGAGTAGGTTGTCGTCATCATGTTCATCTGTTTCCCATCCAAGCAATAAAACCACCCTAATCACCCCAACAAAGTACCAGCTTCTCATATCTATCTCTTTTCTTTTTTTCTCTCTGTATTTGCAGCACTGAAAACACAAGGTCTCAAGGAGACCCAAACCTTGTACCTCAGTCTCAGACCCCAGTTGCTGAAGTAAGAGGAATGACGAAGCATCTCGCTTTGGCAGCGCATTATCTCAAAAATCTTTACTCATATCAGGGTGCAGTTTTACCTTGACAAACATTTCTATTTGAACTCCTCTATTAGGTTACACACAACATCAAGTTTGTATTATCAACTGATCCTTCCTTGTTAGATGACTTAACAATAATAAGAGCTCTTATTTCAATAGCCCCACACCCATTCCTCCATAACTGCGAGTTAGTAGTATTCTAGACATTTTAATAGAGATATTGGATTTATTTCTGAATCTGATGAATGCTCTGTTAAAAGTGATTGATAATTCAATATAATTGTTTTATTTTAGTTTTATATATCTAATATATTAGTTATCCTTCTCTTATTCCTTCATTATAAAGAATAGGCTTCTTCTTAACTGTTCAAGGATGTGAAAATTATTTGAAAAATTTATATAGATTTCCTTATGCAAAAAGAACAATTATTTCTCTACATGCTCTTTATAATTTATTTTATTCAACCTCTTCCCTTTCCTGCTCAATCACTAAGGCTTCCCTCCACAAATGCACCATTTAAAATATAGAAAGATTTTTAGGTAAAAATTCCAGATATTAAAAAAAATGTTATTTGAAATATTCTTCGTTTCTTATAAAAACTGAGTTGATTTAACAAACTTGATGCCATCGTCGTCATCATCAGTTCAATTCTTGGTGAAAAGACCAGCTCTGTTTGCATGTCAGCTCAAAAATTTGTGTCTTGAATGTTTTCTTTTTTTGGCTGCAGAATATTGTTCAATGAGGGAAACCAAAATATCTTGTATTTAGCTTTTCTGTTTCCTTTGAAGATATTAACATTTTTAGAAAATGATAATGATGATGCTTAGGTGCTATTTCCTCTTTTATCAGTGCTAAGTCATTCATTTTTGGATTTTGTTTCCCTTGCCTAATATAGGTTTTTTTTTCTAATCTGACCAATTGGAGCAACAAAAGTTCTTAATTATTTTTGTGACAAATACTAACTTCATTGTTTTTACTTTTAGCTCCTAAAAAGAACATCCCCACAAGTAAATATTTCCAATCCATTTAACAGCAGAAATCAATCTATCTGACTTTGGGTTGGTTTTTATTTTATTTCTTTGGTTTAAAGGAAAAAGGTTATTGAACCAAGTGATAACATTACTTGGGGAAGTGAAGTACTCTTTTCAAAAACTTTCAAAATTAAGTTCCAAATGAAATGAAACCTTAAAATGATAGAAAACTCAGTTCCAAGTAATCTTTGAGTCAATATTTTGTTCTTCATATTACACGCTGGTGGAAACTTCTTGTTTGTAGATTTCTTTCTTTCTGAATATTAGTTCATTCTTTATTCCTTTTAGATGCAACTGATGCTTAGTTTACAAAAAAGTTATATCGGTCTCTGACATCTATATATACATTGTGTGTGTGTGTAAACTGCTAAAAATTTGCATACTGATAATATCATTGGTCGAGGTATTTCTCTGGTTATCATTTTTCATCTATTCAAATTGCTACTTTTCAGTCGTCGCTGATAAAGTTTGAAAAAAAATGCTAAATTTTATTAATCTCTTAGAATATTTAATTTGACAAAATAAAAGACACTATAAAGTTTTTCAAATGGTAAAAAATCCTAAAAGTACTAATCGGACTATTTTCCTCATCTATAATATCCTGAGGAAGGTCATAGGGTGATTCGTCCGAAACGTCGTGTGAGAGAGAATATTATAGATGAAGAAAACAGTCTGATTAATACTTTTAGAATTCATCATACCTCATCTCAAGGATTTCAAAAAATAAGTTCACAAATCCATTCAAAACCTTTTAGATAAAATTTAAACTTAAATTTCAAGTGATAGTTAATGAAAAAAATGACCATCAATGATTGGCACCAAAGTTGTCACTATTAGAAATCCCATTTTTTCTCTCTGGAGTGTATCTATCTATGTGTGTTTATGTGAATCTATTTTTTTTCTATTTAATGCTGGGTCTATCAATATTTTCCGTGTTTTTTTTAATTTTTATCTTCTAATTAAGTTTCAGTAATGATTCTATTTTGTTTGTATATATCAGGTTTGTCAGACAGACTTCTGCTAGCTGCCATCAACAGCCCCTCCTCTGATATGTTCTCTTCTACCAGGAAATGGGATATATGCAACATGTTGAATGCTTCTCTCTTTCTTTTTTTTCTCTTTTTTTTCTTCTTCTTTTTCAGTGAAACAAAAATATTTTTATGACTAGGAAATGTTTAAAACAAATAGAGACTCCGTTCTGACTGATGACCAAAAATGCCTGCCAAATTGTGACTTTGATAGTTTCAATCGATATCCACCATGTTGTCACTTAGGAAGAATTGTTTCCAGCCTGCTTTATTTTTCTTTTCTTGTCTTTTTTTTTTCTATATATTTTTATGTACAAGTTGAAACTTTCTCTTTTGAGTTATATCATGTCGATATTAATCTACTTAAAATTAACATCTACATAAATAGTGGTTATATTGTATATAAGTTTAATTTTTACCATTAATATATGAACAGCATTAATTTATTAAGTGTCTCATTATCATTTTAAGTCTTATTCTTGTAGAGATTACTTCTGAAAAAGGATATTTTCTAAATATTTGGTTCCAACTGGGTTTGTTAATTTTGATCAATTTTTTTCTGGAGGAAAATATTTGTAATCTTTTAGTCTTTGTAAGTGATTAAAACGTGACTAATTTCTATTTACTGATAAATTTATTAAATATATTGTTCATATATCAATGGCAAGAATATTCTTGTTCTTAAGAGTTTCTATAAAAATTAAGATTATTTCATAATTCTAATATCTGTATGAAAATCATTAAATTCTATTATTTCAAATATTTTTTTCATTTAATAATCAATCTTTCTCTACATTTTGACAATATCTTTAATATTTAGGAAATATTGAATACAGTATTCTTTCCTTTTCAAACAAGCAGTAGGTATGAAATATTTCTTTTAATGCCAATCATTCAACTCTTATAGAAAATTCTGTGGCTTCATTTACTTGTGGGCGATTCACTTGGAATTTTCTTTGCACTTTCTATCTGAAATCTTTCTATTTTGGATTATGATAATTTGCAGAAATCTGCATCTGCCTTTCCAACTTAATTCTACAACATTCACTTATAGTTGCTACAATATTAGATCAATAAATTATACCCTTTTTTAATTAAGCAAAAATAAAGAAAGATTTCAAAGACCCAAGATTCTCGGCAAAGATTTAAAAGAAAAATTGATGAAGCATGTAACCTCTATTCTTCTTGCACTGATGTATAAGTGAAAACCACTATATGATGTTTACCAGATTTAGGTTAAAAGCAACATATATTTTTTCCAATACTGATTCCGATTCCAGGAAAATTTTGATTAACGATTCCAATACCACATACGATTCCGGTTCTGGGGAATTGTTGTTTTGAAATGGAATCCAATTTTTTTTTTCCAAAATTTGTTGGAAGTTAATGAAAAATATATATAATAAATTAATGAAATAATAATTTTATTTTTTTTAAATATTTTCCAGTTAGTGGTAAAATTACCTGTGCGAAAAGTTGGAAATTAAAACCTTCATTTAAAAAAAACAAAAAAACTTTTTCCCTTTTTAAAAAAATCAGCACAATGTGTAGTTTAAATGTCATTCCAATGATATTTGTTTTTAGCTACTTTAAAAAAAGCCAATCTTTTGTGAAATGTTACCACATGATCATTTTAGTTTTAAAGATATTTCTTTAAACAGCCTTGTTAAAAAAATAAAGAGTATTGTTCTATTAAACCTTTTATTTAAATAATTTGATTATGCTCGTTTTATTTTTAAAAAATCTAATAGTTGACAAGACATTTTTCATTCACTAATGAGCTTTTTCTATCATTCACTAATGGAAGATTGTCGGTAAAAAAAAAACAGTTGGAAAATTCACTCACAAATGTGGCTATTTATGTGACTGAATAAGCTAAGTAAACTCATTAAAATTATCTTTGAAATAATGAATAAACTTCTTGTACATGATATAAAATATGTCATAAAAAGTTCTAAGAGGTTTTTATCATAAATCTTTGACAGTATCAATCTCACTTAAAAAAAAAAATAGAAGTATTGTTATTACAGTTCAAATAACTTCAAAATTTAAGAGTATCGTAATGAAAGAATCGGAGATCTAAGGTTTTTATTTAACGATGCGATTCCGATTCTGATTCATCATCCCATCCCATCACATCATAATGATAGAAATTTTTTACTCGGAAATATTGTCTATATTATAAGTTTCTACTATGTTTTGTATTTTGTCAAGTATATTATTTTGTCTTGTTAGTGACCCTCCTAACAAACAAATCGCAGCAGTAATGATATTTCTTTTTCTGTCTCACCTTTTGTCTCTTTTCTTGTTGGTGCTGGTCATGTCTTGGTTTTAACTTTTTAGTCTGAAGTTTTCTAAATTTGAACTATTCTATTATATAGAGTTTTTTATGGTTATGAGTTGATTCTATTCAAATTAGAACTTGTGCTAATTATACTTTCATATGCATTCCTCAGTTGTAGGAAAAGAATATTCTAAGAAATGACTTTTTTTCTCTTTCAAAAGAAAAATTTATATAAGCTAAAAGCAATTTTTTACTTCTCAACCATTATTAAGTTCCTATTAGAGCTAATGCTAACTTTACCAAACATTTTCATTCATTTCATAGATTTTTGTTTCCTCACATTATAGTCATCATCTGCATAATTATTTGCTCAAAACTTATGCCCAGCACTAGTACTTCATTCATTCAGATACCACGTTTCAAAATGTTTTTTTTTCTTCAGTTCTATCGTCCTTTGTTGTTTAGTAAATATTCAACATTTTATTAGTCCCTTGAGAATCACCATGTGTCACTACTAAAAACTTATTTAAAAACCAAACAAACTAAATGGCTTCATTTCCTCACAAGCACCTCATCCTCATCATAATCCTGTTTTTATCATTGTCCTAGACCTCTGATTTGTTCAACTGATTAAAATGAAACATTCATTCATTTTTTTTTTTTTTTTTTCAGGATTTTAATAAAACTATCTGATGTACTGCACAGTATTTCTCATTTTCTTATCTATATCTAATCATTCAAATTTAGCTGAA
>JAYKTE010000086.1:496752-533725 GCA_036873565.1 Xipholeptos notoides
AAATTTCAAAGATAAAATATTTTCTTTTTTGGTTTTTAACGAAGGCTGCCAGAAAAAAAAAACAAACCTATTAAAAATGTGATGGCTGTTAATGTAGACTCATCAAGGTTTCAGATTTCCAACGGTTTTTCAAGGAAAATTAACATTTTTATTCAAAATTGTTTTCTGTAGAATATTTTAAACGTGTCTCCAAGTAATTTTAGTTTTATTTGGAAGAGCTCAATTTTTTTTTGTTGTTAGAAAGAATTGGATTATAAAAACTGCTGATTGATTTTTAAAAGTTTGAAAAATGCATTTAATGTAAACGTGTTTACACTTTATACTTGCTTGGAAATTTTTTAGTTAGTTTGTTATAAATTCTGGAATAGGAATACTTAGTATTAAAAAAAAAGCCATGTGTCAATTTGGAATATAGAACCTTTCAAAATACACTATCATATACTTTCCGATTAAATAGATATTATTTTTCAGCTGAAGATTAATTTTGAAATTTCATTCAACAGCCCAAATCCTCTGGCTATATGGATTTCTGATATTTGACAGTGTCTACAGAACTGTGCAAGCAAACAAACACATTAAATTGTTTCTAGAAGTATGTCCTGATTTTTATTACATCTAAGCATAATTTTTTGAGAGCAATCTGTTTTAATTTTCAAACATTAAACACTTTCATTTGCAACTTTTCTATTATGAGGATAAAGCTGTTTGCAAGTAATAATAAAGAAGAAAAATTTGTTGAATTTAGTATTGATTATGACAGATTTATTGTTTTAAAAGGCTCACAAAGATATTCTTTTACAGCCGGATGTGGAAAATACCCAGGTTAGTGTCTGGAGGCACGATTAAACCACTGGGATAGATGCGATGCATCTTTAGTACTTGTTGAAAGAGGCATCTAGATGGAAAAACTCTGAAGTAATAAACCTGATGTTTGTTGTTAATGTTGTTTGTAGCAAACCCTTGCACAGACTGTGTGTTATCAGTAGTTACAAGAAGTGTGGATGGTGCTACACAAATATAAAAAAACCTTTGTAGCAGTCTGACAGCTATATATGACACTCATATGTTAAAATTGATATGATGCTTGAATGCCACATAAAAATAGAAGTCAAAACGTTTTGATTGCCCTTGTATGCAATTTGCTGAAAATGGTTAATTTACAGCCATGTGAAGATTGTGGGGGGAACAGGAGACACAAAAAAGCGGATCTCCAGTAAGAACGTCATGTTATCTCATAAATTTTATAAATTATTGCTCTAAACAACGAAAGCAAAGATAGAGAAATTAAAAGAAAAACAAAACAAAATTGGGATGATATCTTGCATTCTTTCATCCATGCGATAAAAATTGTTGCAGCTTTCCTGGAATGTGATACTTTACACCCTTAATTTACAGCAGATGATTTTTATTTGGTTCGAGTCCATGGCATGTCAACCACAGCAGTTTTTGAAATAGGTTTCATCATTGGTATAACACTTCATTTTATTTTAGTAAAATGAAACTGAAAGATTGTGAAACAAATTGGTTCGTATTAGAAATTGTTTTTTGTTTGGTCTTTTAATTTTCATTAAATTTGCACTAAACATTTTTGACAATGGTTCTGAAATCTTACAAATAAAATGGAGATTTACCTCCAAAATTAATAAATTCATAGTTGAAAATATGCAAGTCATTGACCTAACAGTTTTATAGAACGATAACTCTATATATATTATAATAATAATAAAAAAAGCTTGATTTCAACAATTGCCATTTTAAGATTTAAATTTGGGAATAATAATAGTTTTAAAAAATGTGTACAGAGGATTATTATTAACTGTATTATTAGTTATGTATTTACCTCCCTCAGGTCTTGTTGGTGGACAATAAACAAGACTTGAAGGAGGTAAATACATTACAGTAATAATAGTTAATACTAAACAAATAGAATGTATTCTTATTTAGAGTAGACAACTTTTAACAAATGAAAACAAAGTGTCTCAACTTTTTTATTCTTTCTAGGACTACTTAAAAAAACAAAAACGTTTTTAGTCTTTTTTTTTTTTTTTTAAATGAGGTACATAAATTGTAACGTGTCAGTATTAACAGCATGAACCTGTAGATGGGTTGGCTTTAAAATACTTTTATCCTCTAGAATAGTCTTTAGTTTGTACATTTTAGGAAAACTTGATACCTCTGCTTTTTAACCAAAAATTATGATTATCTCTAATGACCTCCTATCAACTAGTTGAAGATTTATCTTCAAACAGATACATAATAGCTGAATAGTACACTAGTTTGTTTTATCCATGATGATAGAAGCCAATATAAACTTGATCCAACAGTATTCAAACAGAAGTGAAATCTTAGAATACAAGCTTCATAATGAATGTATTTTAACGGTTTCAATAAAAGATATTATCTAATCCTTTTGTCAATCCACAAAGAACTTGTGGGGTCTTGATTATTCAATAGATCTTACCAAAGATAAATTAAAAACCTCTTTTAAAAAAATTAGACTTGCAAACAAGTAAGTTTATTCTTAGACTCCTTATCAACGTTAATAGAACTCTGATATGAAAATGGAAATGGCTGAACCTAGCTAAGTTTTGCACTTAAAATGCTTAAATGAAGGGTTGGTTTATAAATTGAATTTAGTTAATAGAATTTAAAATTAATACTTTCACAAATCTTAGATATAAAAAATTCTTAAATAATCTGAACATATGTAAACAAAATGCATTAAACATTTGAATACAAAAGGCAAAATTATTTCAAAATTTAACTATAAATTAAAATTTCATTTTTTTTCTTACTTTGAAAATCTTTAGATACTAGAAAATACATTCTTAAAATTTGATTTCACAATAGCACTTTTTAGCAGAAACCTACAACTTTAATCATTAACAAAAAAAACAAGTATATTTCCTTTTTTTGTTACGATTTTTTACATGCAAATACTTTGAAAATTGCTGTCAATATCAACTGAGCTTGATTTAAGGGATTTGACAGATCCTATGATGATATCTTGAACATTAAGAAAACAAGTTTAAAATCAATGACAAAGAGCCAACAAATGTTTTTTCAACATCAGATTGGCTTTAAAAATCTGTACTTCCATATAATCTGAAGAAAACAGATGCCTGATACTCTATGAAACTAATACGAGAGGGTTATTTCTTGATTGAATTTGTGGCAAAAATGGCAATTGTAAGTAAATAAGAAACTTTTGAAAAATCCAAAAGTTGAATCAATGGTTTATAGTGATTGTTTATGTCATCCACTCATTTTATAAAACCTAAACAAAAAAAAAATTAAATAATAGATTAAAAGAAATGAATGTTCTTTTTAACTGCACTTGTTAATCAATGTGGTCCATCATGTTTAAAAAAAAAAAAAAACCAAATTCTAATTTAGAAAAGTTAAAAAGTTATGCTTTTTAGGAAAATTTTTAAAGATTGTATTAAAACAATATTTTCTCAGATAAAATATCAATAAAAAAAAAAATCAATTGTAATATTTTTAGAAAATATATTCAACACCTTTTCTTTAATTTCAAAGAATTTAAGTTTTAAAACATTTGAAAAAAAAAAACCCCACAAGTTGCAGTATTTGAATTCAAACATTTTTTTCTTTTAATGATTCTTATTTCAATTTTATTCAAATAAGAGTATCTTAGTTTACTAAGTAATAATTTCAAAATTGTAATTAATAGAAAATTTTACTATAACAATGAAGCGTGAATTTGACCCCAAAAGCAACAACAATTTTGCCAAACTCCTAAATTGTTAATTGCATTCATAAACAATGACAGCTCCAAACAAGAGTAAATAGGATTATACTAATCATTCCCTTAATATTGATGACAAAAATCAATGAATATAAGGTTTTGGAATTCTAAGATTTGGACTAATAATTTGGAGTTTATAACTTGAAAAATGCTGTTCACTAATTCTATAAATATAGCAAGTAACCTCTTAAATTTAGTAAAAGCTAAATTGTTTCTTTTCAATAGCAGTAAATTCCAGAAAAAAATGCATGATTTGCAAAAACTTTACTTTTTTAAAATTATCAAACTAGAATTTTATTTAAAATCTTCCAAGGTATATCTGTTACTAGAGATTTTATAGAAAGCTCTTTAGTAAATCTTAATTCATATTTCAAAACATGTGAAAGAAAACAACAAAAAATGTTTACCCTAGTTTTGATCATACCAATTTTTATTTTAACTTGTAATCATGTACCAGATATTCTGGCTATTTTTCTCTTATAAAGAAATACATGGTAGTAAAGGAAGAAGTGTACACACATACGAGTGGGCCCAGCCCAATCAATTAGATTCCCCACCCCCAAAAATGTTTACAAAATATTTCAAATCAAGTTGTATCATGAATTCAGTTTAAAGAAGAAAAAAACTTTAATAAAAAAAAAAATCATTATAAATACTATAAAATTGACATGAAATGAAATTATAAAAAATAAACATCAATTTTAAAATTGTGCCATTTTTATACTTTACTGACATCCAAAATTAAGTACAATAAACAAAAATATATATAGAAAGACTTAAAAAGAGGAAATGAAGTTTTCTAAAATTGTTATTTTAATGATTAATAAACAAAATTATTATATTTAAATCCATAACTTCTCATAATAACAATTTAAGATGAAAGATTTGTGATCATAACTTTAAAAAATAAATTTCTTTTTAAATATTTTTCTTTTTCTACACAAATACAAGCAAAATAAGAAATTGAATCAGATTTTTTTTCTTTTATACAGTAAACTTTTCCAATCCTTAAATAAGAAAAAAAGCATAAAAAAAGGAAATTAAAAAAAAACTTCATACATTTTCGTGAAATCTGATAAATTTTGATCTCTTACAAGGATGTTAAAAAAATGTAAACAATAAAATCCCATAGAAAGAAGAAATTAAATAGCTTGATATTTGGTTCAAACTTGAAAATAAAATTATACTTCATCCAACAGCCAAAGAAACAACTTAAAGGACTATAAGTTCACATTAAGTGCCATTCAAATTGGGTAAGAAATATAGTTTTTAAGAATTACAAGCAAAGATGTGGTTTCTAATTCTAAAATTGAATATCAGACCAATATTCTGAGTGGACTTATCAAAAATCACTTTGATCAGAAATTATGAATTTTATGGTAAATCAAGACTTAGAAAATATCTTGTAGAGGATCACAGAGAACACTGAATACAACTTTTATAGCTATCCATCCATAAATGCAACACTGATTTCAAAACTAATAGAAAAGGTAATGATAAAAATAAAAGAACAAAGAGGAAAACCAATAAATACAGAAACATTTCATTTTGAATTTTATAATAAAAGACAGACATTTAAAGAATATTGCAAATAAAGTTATTTTGCAGAGATAGAAATATTTTCAGATTTGATAATCAAAGGAATGTCCATTACTTTTTGTAAAATAAGGAAAAAAAAAAGAAATCCACATAATTTGAAACAAAACTCTTATACAACATAACAATGTTCTTTGCCGATAAGGGTTAAAGAACTTTAGTTTTTGAATTCACAAACAACAAAATACAAGTTTTAAATATGCTAATCATCACTTAATGAAAAATGAATTCATAAAATATGTGGGAAATAAAAAAAAATTTCAAAGCTGAAGGATAGCTCTAGATTTGGTGTGAAGCACAAGCTGACAGTTGATTGTCTGAGTTTATTAATTATTCAAGTTATTTGGACCACTGAAAAAGGCCGAAGGGGACATTAGTGAAGATGAAAGGAGAAATCTAAATTACTGGAGTAATGACTAACAATGTTAGAAATAATAATAACAGTAGGGTTTATGTGTTTTTATTTACAAAACATTCTTGTGGGTAAAGTTAAGATAACCAACAACTGAATATTAACAAAAAAGTCATTATGAGATGACAATTTTTATGCATAAAAGTTTATGAAAAAAAAATCTTATAAACAATAGTACTGTATCAATTGAAAAAGTATATTTCTTCTCATAACAAAACAAAAAGAAGTAATGTAGACTTGACTAAATTTTAAACTTAAATTCATTCTATAATTTCTGAATATAAAAGTTAAAATTATCCAGAAAGTTTCTCTTTCCATCTAGCTTTGATTTGTATTTATGTCCACATTTATAGATAGAAAGATACAATAAAATCTTATGAACTACCAAAATTATTAAAACAATACTTATATAAAGAGAAGATTATATGAAACCAAATATAAAAATACTGTTGAGTTTTATTTGATAGAAAATTTTTCAAATAAAAAACTTCAAATTTATTATGTACAAAGAAGAGAGGTTTAAACTGAATATTAAACATTGGTTACACCTATAAAAACAGTAGCAAGAGACTTTAGAAATTAGCTATTTAGTTAAAATGTTTTAATCCTAAATAGAAAATTATAAGCTAAACAAGTTAATATCTATAATTATTGAATCAAAATCATTTCAATGTTTGGTTATTTAAATCAATAAAAAATTTCCACCACCCCACAAAAAAAAAAAAAGAAAAAGAAAGAAAGAAAAAAATAATGTAAGAAATGAAAAGGCAAAAGAGTGAAGTTGTTGATCAACCTGCATGCAAATTCTCTCCAGAATATATTATACACAAAACTTATTATCTAAACAAAAATATTAGGATTCAAGTAAAAAATAAGTTTCTTTTTTTTAATTCTTTTTTAACAGGTTTTGTTCGTTTCAATAATTATTTAAGTAGCATAATTATCAAAGCAAACAAGGATTATTCGGTATAGATTAAATATTAACCATTTCATAAAAAAGGCTGATAATCCAACAAATACTGATGACAACTGATGGCAATTAAAAAAATAAAATTATAGAAATTAAATAATCAAGTTATTTTCACATAAAGAATATCTTTAAACCATTAACAAAATTCTTTACCAATGGAAGAGGATTTTTGTAACATGAGAGTATTCAGCTCGAAAAATCTTTTACCTAATATGCTAGTTTAATTAAAATCTTTTAAATCTAAATTAATTATACATAAATTGAAAAGAAACTTGAGAAATCATTGAACACAAAAATTATTACATAGCAAAATTGATAATTCATATAAACTTAAAGTTTAAAGATCTAAGTTTGTTTTTTTTGTATAAAAATTAGAATTAGAAATTCATATATAATCTAATATGAATAATCGTTTTTCTAAAGATTCTAGGAAAGTAAAAACATTCTCACCTTCAAAAACATTAAATTGTGAGGTATGGCCAAAATTTTAAAAACAGATATATTGAATATTCTTTTAAAGATATTTCTCAGTTAATATCGCAATAATTATTCTGTTAAATACTTAACATCCAATTGAAATTCCAGTAAATTGTGCTTATCCTATCCAACCTTCATAGAAATATATATATATATATATAAAATCCTAATCTATATTGAGTAACAATCTTTAGAAATAATCTATTCTATGATTAAGTCAAAATTGAAAAAGTCGATAAAAGAAACACCCCAGCAAAAAATTAATTTATTTCTTCAATTTAAATCTATGAGAGAAATACTAGCTAATCATTTCTATAAAAGTTAAAAGAATTAAATATATTGTAATTTAAAAACAAAAACAAAACCCAAACAAACTCTGGTTCCTGAACAGAGTCAAACAGTAAATGTGGATCAATTCAGCCACAACAATTCAACATTTATAGGCCAAGCCCATTATAGACTGGTGCAAAGCAAGAAAATGACAAAGTTCATGTGACAGTTGTATAAATGTATCCGTAGTAGTGAATGCAATGTGTATGTGGAATGAGGAGTGGTAATGGTGGTGACAGCAGATATCAGCATGGTTCTAGGAGATCTGGCTCTGGTGGAATAGCAAACCTACAAAGCCATCAACATCCCCTATTATCATCTGTCAGGGCCACAAGTACTTCACATAACCAAGATTAACATTTAGCAATGTGAATAGAAGAAAGGACTCCCCATGATTCTTTGCCAAGATATCAAGTATGCTTTCATTTTGGTGAATGGGCACAACAAAAAACCTTAAGAAATACTGAAACATGTTAAAAGAAAATTCTTCAATATTTTACCAATTCTAAAAGCTAACTTGATATTTTAGATAATCATTTAGGCCATGCAATTTGTTAGTCTAAAACTAAATTTAAAACCAATTTAGAATTTAATTGAAAAATCAGGAAATAGATGCCATATTTACATAAATTTAAAGTAGGTGAAAGGGTTCAACTGTGCATAAGATTGCTATGAATTTTAAACTTAATGAATATTAAAGCCTGAGTATTTTTATTACTAAATGGTTGATTCAAGAGAATTGTTATACAAATAGTATCTTGAAAACTAGATAACTTGGCATGAATTTTGGGGGGCTTTTTATTAGGTCTCGCACAGTAGTATTTCTTTTTAAATAAATAGTTACATTTTACAAAATTATTTTCCTGGATTAATTTTACAACTGTCACATGTTCACATCAGAAGAATCAATGTAAATAAACTCTGCATAGGGAATTCAGATTTTTATTTCTTTTGTTTTGTACAAAATAAATCATGCTAATAAATACTTTTATCATACTAGATGCCACAATGAATTGCAAAATAATAATAACGTGTGGATGTAAAATAATTAAAACTTAAAAATAAAAAAAAAAGACATCCACAAAAAATGCATGGTAATGTTTGGCTGCAAAAGTCTTTATGACTACTAATTCATTTTAACTATAAATTTCATCCCAAAGAGGGTACTGATAATTTCAATTTAGATATTAGGCTTTTTGACCACTGAGATTTTAATTAAATAACTTGGAGGAACTACTTATGGTAATTACTGATATATTGGAAAAGCAAAAAATGACTAAACATTGGAAACTAGTATCTTTTATCCTAGTAACTTAACATTTACTGTATTGAAAAATTTCATTTTCTCAAATTCACATTAAATTTCTTAAGTCTATGTATAATTAGTATATATAAATAGTTTAAAATATTATTTAACAATCTAAAAAAAATCAATTTTACAATGCTACAGCCAATGTATATTAGTATATTGAGATAGCAATCTAATACATTTATTGAAGCAATATTCCTAACATATTCAATACATTGAGACATTCCATGTTCATATTTTAGGACTAAATTGTTTTATTACACAGGTTAACATCACAGTTTGATAAATAAACATGACAACCAAACATTTTTTGTTATTAAAGTAATTTGTTCAAACATGGAATACCTCAAATTTGTTTCTTAAAAGATGAGATATAAATGACAAAAGAATATTTGAATGGTTGGTACTCACCATGAATGTGTGACACTAATGTTTAAGCATACTGGGGATAGAATCATGTCTGAAACAGGGGACTCAATTCCAGAAACATTATGATACATGCATGGCGCCAACACTGGATTGAAATACAATGAGTTTCGTCAAAATGTAAAAGAAACATGTTTATTGCTGGAATATATTGCCATAAGCAAGTGCCATTATCAGCAATCCAATAAGGGGTCACAGACAATATTGGAAGCCATATTCATCCAGTCAAATTTTTCAAGAATAATAAATATCAAAATACATTAATACCAGTGTTTAGTTCAAGATATTTTTTACAAAATTTCAAAACAGTTCAAAATATACTTTTAAAAATAATCTTAGTCGGGCCAACCATGTAGATTCATTCAAATTCACATAATGATCAATATTTGACCTGTAATATATTAATTTAAATTTTTATATCCATTCATGATTAAATTCTATTATATATACATTAGATATTATGAAAAGGGGAATATTTTTAGATAAACTATGTGAAAAAAAAAACAGTTCAAGAAAATTAATAATACTGGCAAATTATTAATAGAAATAGAAGTGTAAAACCCAAAAAATACTTTTTAGATAAAATTAGTCAACTAATTTTTAATAAAGTCACATAAGCATTTAAAATATTTAATAAGCCCCATTTTACACATTGTACAAATTTAATCTTTAACTAAGATAAAATTCCCAATCACCAACACAAATTCTACCATATGCTAAACAGATATTGGAAGATTGTGTAAAATACATCAGAAAGTCAATATATTTAATGTTTAAATGCTCTTACATTGCATGTGATAATTAGTGCTAATCAAAAAATATATAATCGTATTTACTCACAGCTGAAAGGATTAGATAAATATAATGATTGAAAAAAAAAAATTAATAAAAAACAAAATCAAAGTTGCTTAGCAAATCTTATAACGCTTTCTAAATATATGTATATATCATTAAAAAAATTGGTTAAACTTAACTTAGATAATATCAAATAAAAACATTAGCAAATAAGGCTTCCATAAGTAAGACTATATCATCAAATAATTCAATATAGACACAGACAATTCAATAATGCAAACATGAAATCAATGTTCAAAGGATATATAAGTAAAGCAAAATATTGTTCAAGTTTCAGAAACCTTAGTAAACATACCAAGATATTTGTGGCTGTTGCAATAGCAGCAGGATCCAATGGGATTTCTTGATCCAAACTAAGCATGGCTCCACTAGACATGTGTATGTGCGTGGGTGTGTGTGACTGGCAACCCAAACCCATCGCTTCAAGTAATCAGCTTTACAAGGAATAAGGCAACTGATACAATTTAGTAATAACATAATCAGACCAATGCATACATATCTTACAGAGGAGGGGAAAGATAAAAACAAAATAAAACAAAACAAAATAAAAACAAAAAAATGAAAATAAAAACAAACAAAAAAAAAACAGATTTAGATATCTTGAAAAAAAAATTGCAGATTTAAAAGTCTACAAATAACTCAATGTTCTACTGGAAGTTGTTATCCATGTAACATAGAAACATTTAAGAAATTGTTGAAAAACAATAAAAGTAAAAACATCACAATCTAAAATAATCTAAGATCAATATACTTTCAGTGAAACTCAAATTATACATTTCCAACATATATCATCAATAAATAAAATTAATCTTAAAACAGCTGAAGAATAAGCAATTGCACAATTAAAGAATAGCAAAAGTGAAGAGACCAAATAAGTTCAGTATCCTTACTGCCATATTGAAACAAACCTTAGAATCAAAAATGTCAAAGAAAAAAATTACAAATAAAATTCTTAGATAAAAAACAAAACATGACTTATATTTTTGATTATCAATGAAGTAAAATATTTTCAAATTTTTGAAAAGATAAAAAATGGTCAGTGTTAGAGAATAGGATATATATATGTGTGTGGGGGTAAATACAAGATATTACTTTCACTGCCATTTAAATATCTTTTCTGAATTCGATAGGGAAATTATCAATGAATAAAAAAATAAATAAATAAAACACATGGTTATAGTAAAGTAAATGCATAGTTGAAGATGAGAATGAAAAACAATAAGTAACATTTGTATTAATTTTTAGAACAATAATTGTTGCCAATTTAACAACACTGTGTGCCTTGCAATTCAACGGTACTAAGAGCCTCAGCACAACACCACCACCACAACCAAAAACGCTTTCCATCAATAATAGTAAAATGAACCAAGTTAAAAAACTTAATTCAGTAATTATTGTCAGTTATTAATAAGTCATTTCTTTCACATGCAAATTCAATTCAATTGTTTGGATAATAAAATTTAAAAATATACATAAAAATTAATGATATACTATACCAAATTTTTGTCATGGTCAGTCAGCTCCATTCCACAAACAGCCTCAGTGGATACGAAGCCTGTAACCTGACATAGTTAAAACAGATCTAATAACTTTCAGAAACTCATCAAATTTAGCCTCAATCATACAAAATCAAAAATGGAGAGAGGAAAAAATAGAATGGGATTATATAGAAATATAAAGAAATTTATAATGAAAATAAAGTAATAATGGCAAAGTATTTCACTGCATAAAAAATCTTCTGAGCATATTAGTTGTGATCTAGGCACTTTTCTTAATGATAACCAATGCTGATAAACTGAAATTCAGTGTTGAGCCAATATAGAGAGCAACAGTAATTCCACCAGATATTTCTTCATGCAGAGTGCAATATAGAATTAAAAAAAAGCTTATCAAGCCCTGAAAAAGCAAACAAAATGTTATTCATCAAAACTAAGCGAACGTAATAGTGTATAACTAAAAGTAATGAATAATCTAACTTTCTGAAATGACTCAATATCAAATGGCATGAGTTTCACATTAATCAACTTTCAGCATTTTCAAAGTATGCAAACATTTATGTATAAAATCACTCCATATTTTAAAAAGTATGTTGATTATTTTTTTTAGCTAAGCATTAATGGAAATCTATATTTTGTACATGATTTATTCTAAAATATTTGGATAAAGTTTGGAAATAATTAGTTAACAGATACATAAAATATTCTTTTTTATCTTGTAAAAATATAAGTGAAGTGCCAAAAATCATTTATATAACTGCTTGCATACTACATCCTAATATAAGTTCATATGTGTTAAAATATAAGATTATATAGCGCATAAGAGATGGGAAAAATATCAAAACTTATTAGATGGAGTTCTGGTAATAAAAAAATATATACAATTTTAATATTAGAAATCACAAAAATCAAATGTGTAATAAAACTTGGTAAAAACACAAACAAGGATAGATCCTATTAAGTAATGATCACAAAAACATATAGCTATAATTTTCAAGTGGGAACCAACGGTAAGAGAGGGCATATAAGACAAGTATTAACCATCAAGTTAGCAAAATATATATCATTAGTATCAGCAGAAAATTTTCATGTTGAATAGAATTAACATTTGGCATTCAAGTACCTTAATATTTAGGTTAATTTCTCAGAATGAAGAAAAGAAAGTAATGAAATGTTGAACAAGTGATCACCCTGTTAAAGATGTTCATTCTTCAATTCTGATATATACAATTATGGAAATTTTCAAGTGAAAATCACTTCTATTAAGTTTAACCTCTGTAAACCTAATGTTTTTTTAAGAATAAATTTAAGTTTCCACAAGGGTACATAAACAGAACTTAAGAATGTAATACACATTAATGAGATAAGGCACAAAGAGAAAACCAAAGAGATAGAGTGTCTAACATTAGTTAAATTTCTTTTCATGCAGTGAAATTATGAAATACAAATATACTAGTTAGTACTCGTGTAAAATACCGAGATAAATTAATAATGATGACTGAAAATATTATTTAAACAGTCTAATAATCAACTAAAGTTAGACAATGTTATCTCCCTGGAATTCTGGCATTTAAATGACAGCAGCAATTAGTATTTCAATATTCTCAATGAAAACATGAGTCAGGAGTAGATACTTCTATATCAAAATCTATAGTAACTTAAAGTATGTGCAGTAAGTTTATAAACCCATACACTGTGCACTTCACAGAGTAATATATACATATATATAACCAGCATCAAAGTTAAATTGTAGTTAACTAATAGAACTTTAAATTATTTTACTATTTCTCATAATAAATTCAAGTTAAGACTATTTTATCAAACTTGATTCAATTTGAAAAGATCATATTACACTGATGGCATTAAGTATAAGGCCTTATTAGATCTGAAAAACTAACCAATAATTATTTTGCCATTGCAGTAAATTACTAGAATTAAAAACATACTCTTATTAATAATCATACCTAAGAATATACTCACCCTGAAAAATATTTTCATAAGTTAAGTGGTTATTCAAACAATTATCTACGTTTAATTCAATGAAAATTAATAAAATGAAGTGATGTATCAAATTCCTGGTGTCCGTGGCTGGAAATTACTGAGAAATTCAAAATAAGTTTAAAAAAAAAAATTGGCTAAATACAAGGATAAAAAATCCAATATAATTGCTTAACAGTAGAATAGATTATGTAACATTCAATCACGTCATAAGTTATACCTAACAAAGCCACAATTTTATATTAATATCAACCAAGTTCAATTATCTAAAGCATAAAACTGAATGACAAACAGCAACAGTAAAAAAAACAAAAGCAAAAAAAACAATACATTAAGATTGATGTTTAAATCAAATAGAAACAAAATTATTTTTAATCAAGCAAAAAAGGGAGGTTTAATATCATTTGAATTAACTTTAAGCATACTTGGTATAAAAAATTACAAAATCAAAAAACTTTGCAAATAAACGTAATATTGAGTACAATTCATAGATAAAATATAGTGTTTAGAGATAAAAACCTATTTTACAATTTTTTAAAAATATTGTTAAAAAATCAAAGAAAATCCAATGGAACATCTTCCTGAAGTGAGACTAGTTCTCAGTTGATCATTCCTAAAAAATGTATCTGAATGAGAATATTCAATATATATATATATAACAGCATAATTTGTCTTTAGAAATCTACTTCATATAGAAAATGCCAGATTATATAGAGGAAATGGATGACAACCCTAAATGAAAAAAAAAACAACTTTTCCTTGGTGACACAGGAACATTTATACTATTGAAATAGTTAAAATGTTTAATAGAAAAAATATTGTAAATATCAAATGGTATGAGTGATGACACTTAGAACTAAACTTAAAAATTTTAATCTAAAATTAATCTTATTTTAAAATGAAGGGGTTCATAGCGTGTAACATTGAGTATCACCCACTTAGCTTCATTGATTTATATCTACAAAAATGAATAAACTCATAGGCATTCAAGGCTTCATTCTCTTTATTGAAATATTTTTCCTAGGCTATAAATGCTTGTAGATGTTTAACCAACAGCCAAATTAGAACATTAAAATTTAATCAATTTAGAAAGAAAAAAAGTCTGTTTTAAAAAATAAATCCATGTTAATAGCTACTGAGTGGAGAGGAATATAAGACACACACATATTTGTTCATGTATGTGTGTTGATAGATGATCCGGACATTTATTAAAGAAATATTATCAACAACTAAAATACTGAAATCTTCCCATAGTTTTATGAATAGGAATTGTAGGCAATTTCATGTTTAGAGTTTTTTAAAAAAAATGTTCATATGCATCTTCTATATGACTCCAGTAGATACATTTTTCATTGTCACACAATTTAAATGTCTAAGCTTATGATGGCATAAACAACCAAATTCCATAATTTTTGTAGAAACCATAAGAGCATACATAATCTGGCACTTAATAACCTCTATTAATTGAAATCAAATTGAAGGCACACATTCAGCAGGCACTTCAAAAATATCGAAATAAAACGGAGTATGTTTTGCTGTCTCTACTGAAACGTAGAAATAGTAACAATATGTACATCAAAATAGCGCAAAACGGGAGTTAAAAAAAGAGGAATATATTGATGTTTATAAAAATGAGTAAGATTTAAAATAAGATTTACAAAATAAAGAATGGTTGCCAAGTTTGTTTTATAAATCATTTTGAAAGTTAATTTGCATAAAAACAATTGATGAATCTAAAAATTAAAGGAAAACGGAAAAGATCTCTCCCCCTCGAGCCAGTTGAAATCCAATTGTTCTGGGATTTTATTCGTCACCTGAAAATAACTTACCTTTAATTAGGATATCAGAGATTAGGAACTTAATAACACAAACACAAGTCAATACATGAAGAAACTTTATTGCAAATCATTTTTCCCCAATGATCTTACCTTCCTTTAACCAGCTGCTGTCCTTTTCAACTAAATGCTGAAAAGCAGCGATGTAGTAGTTGTAGTTAATTATACAAGGCAATAGAGAAGAATAAAACTGAAGATCTCAGATGAATATTTTACATGTAGAAAAATGAAACTTATTCACAATGGTCACTGATTAATGGCACTAAGCTATATTAAAATACTTGCAGGCTCTGAATTCATCAGGTCAACAAGCTTTACAGTGTCAGACTGTGGTCACTCAGCTAAGATATGGAGAAGTGGTTAGGAGAGCAGGGACATACAATGCAATGAATAGGGAAGAAGTTGGTAGCACTGTTTAAAAAAAAAAAACAAAAAAAAACAGCATGATCATGGGACAACACTAATTGAAGCTGCAAGTGATGATGATGATGATGGTATATTTTGTTCCTCAAAGGATTGTTCTATCCATGAATTATATTCAAAATGTGCTGCACTCCCATCCCAAATTGTTAAAAACCTCTGTAGAGAAACTGAGAGGGAGGGAATTCCACTTTCAGCACATGGAATGTTCAAACAAATCCATGGAAACTTCAGTCCAATTAGAAATGTACAGTGACTTGTATATGTGTAGACAACCTGATTGTATATACATACATATGTGCATATAGATGTATGTATGTATGTACACACACATACATATATATATATACATAATTCTAATATTCAACATAGGACCACTAAAGCATGTCATAGAATCGTGGAAGTAGCAATACAACTTTAGGCTGCTTCATCAACAAATCCAGAGGAGAGAGTCGATACATTTTGTCTTCAGGGATCCTGCATGAAATAAACAAAAGCAAAACTATTTTTGCACAGCTGGAAATGGGTTCTATTCACACAAATAGGAAACATTAAAACATTTAGAAAAAACACAAAGGAAAAGGATCAGATATTAAATATATATTCAAAATCTAAAAAGAACCAGTAGTGATCTGACAATGAAATAGCCATAATCATTATTATAATAAAGTTGACAATTTTTGTTCATTTAAAAAGTATTAATGGCCCAATTGCCCACGGACAGGAAATCTTGTAATTTAGACATGCTGAAGATTGTAAGTAACAATCTCAGATTGATCAGGCATTGTAGAATTAATTAATAATTGTTGAAAGCACTTTACATTAAAACAGCTATCTAGATGTGATAAAGAACAAGTGTTGAATGTCAAATTTCAAAATTGAATGGTTGTTAAATACTAAGTGTAGTAAAAAAGTATTTTAGAATCTATACTCACCTCCAATACTCACCTTTCATTTAAAACAGATTGTAATGAATCAGAATGCACCATCCAACAATAAAATTTAGCAATAATCAAAAAGTACAAATACTTTGTAACATCAATGTACATGTGTACTGAAATAAGGGATGGCAATTTATACACAAACAAAACACGAAAAACTGGTTAGAACAAAAGAATTTCAAGTATTAAAATTGAAAATGAGGAAAGAGCAACAGTGTTCATAGGAACTGAGAATGCAGAAAAAAAGGAGACATCCTGAAATGAAGACAAAATGACTAAAAAGATACATAAGGTTATAAAGAAAAAGTCTAGAAAAACAGGTTTGATTTCTCAAGCTTGAAATAAGAAATTATTCAGATCTTACACTTTAGTCAACAGTCTTATACTAAACAATTAACACCAATAGCAAATGAATTCAACTACCAAAAAATCCTAGTTATAAAATGAGTATTTTCTAGAAAATGATTTAATTTAAAAAAAAAAAAAAAAAAAAAAAAAAAGACAACATCAATACAAAATTTCTATTTGATTCAGGATACAAAGTTTTATGGAGGATGGTGCATTCTTCTTCTTCAACAATCTGTATGTAGCATCTGAAAGAGATTTATTTAATAATGAAGCCATATTTACCTTATTGTTGCCATAGATTTAAGATTAGTCTAATCAAGTCATCACTGAGGTTGAGGTTGTTGGGTACCCGGAGCTTGGTTGGGTACTTGGCCTTGTTGTTGAGCAGCTTGTTGTAATATCATATTGGCATGGTAGTGCATTCCTTGTTGTCTATAATACTCAGCCCAAGCTGCACTGTAATCTGGTTGCCCAGTCTGTGGATTGATTGCTAGAAAGAAATTTACAATTATTTTTCATTTACATGTACAAGAAAAAGAAATCTTCATCAAACCAATAAAAGGTTATAATAAATTTATTTATATAAATAAAATAATAGGTTTTTAAAAGTTAATACATGAACACTTGTGGCCCGTTAAGTCAAATTTAATATTTACTTGTTGATGAAACCTTGATTAAAAAAATATCTACAAATAATAAAAAAAGAACTTAATTTGCTTATTTCAATGTTAATAAATTTAAAGAGTAACGAAAAAAAGGTTCTGTAAATGACTTTGTGAAGTGGAAAAATAAATTACAAATGCAACATTATAAAAAAAAAAATAAATAAAGTCCTTCTTCATCCTGGAAGTTTAAAGTTGAATCAAATTGACCAATTAAATGAGACAGCACAAGCATTTCTAAGTAGAAGAAAAGATATGAGACAGCACAAGCATTTCTAAGTAGAAGAAAAGATATGAGACAGCACAAGCATTTTCAAGTAGAAGAAAAGATATGAGACAGCAGAAGCATTTTTAAGTAGAAGAAAAGATATGAGACAGCAGAAGCATTTCTAAGTAGAAGAAAAGATATGAGACAGCACAAGCATTTTTAAGTAGAAGAAAAGATATGAGACAGCAGAAGCATTTCTAAGTAGAAGAAAAGATGCAATTGGCCAAGATTGCTTTTGATTCTTATTTAAATTTGCTATGACAAACAAAGTTGTAGTATAATAGAGTCATGAAATTCTTACATTTTGACTTTTATATATTAAAAAACCAGTTTAAACTTATTTATCAGGGTGTCAAAACAAAAATCAAAAGTGTTTCCAAAATATTTAAATCGGTTATCTGCTTAGAACATTAACATACCAGGCTGTTGCTGCTGCTGTGGTTGCTGGGCGGCTTGTTGCTGTGCTTGCTGTGGTGCAACCTGTTGTTGCTGTGGCTGTTGCTGTGGTTGCTGTTGGGGAGGTTGCTGTTGTTGTGGCTGTTGCATCTGTGGTTGTTGGGGAGCACCAGGACCTGCTGGTTGACCTGGTTGTTGGGGAGCAGGTTGGCCACCCTGCTGAGCTTGATACTGACCATACTGACCATATTGGGCATAATACTGAGCATAATAAGCTGCCCATGCAGCTGCATTGGCATCTTGTGCTTGTTTATCTGAAACAGAAATTCACTTTCAGAATTTATCATTATCAGAGAAAATTAATTGAGAAAAATAGTTTAAAAAGTATAATGATGAAAAGAAAAAAAAAAAATAGAAAATAGGATTTGTCTAAAATGGTTAACACAAAGATATAGACTTTGCTGGTAGTCTTAGCATTGTATAGAACAACCAGATTTGCATAAAATTTATCCTACAACAGAAAATGATTTGCATAATAAGAAACTTACTTGGATCAGCTTGTTGTTGCTGTTGAGGGTAACCTTGCTGATATGCTCCCCCCCAAGCTTGACCTCCATAAGGCTGCTGACCAGCAGGTGGTTGTTGACTAGATAGGAAAAAAGAAATATTGAAAATTACCAATATACAACAATAATGTATTTTTCAACATAATGAAAATTTAATAAATGATGGATTAAATCACCTTGGTTGGCTATACTGGCCATACTGGTCATATCCTGGACCGGCTGGAGGTACACCTGGAGCATTGGGACCAGATGGGGCACCAGGTTGATGTGGACCAGGACCTCCAGGAGCAGGAGGAGCTCCAGGAGCACCAGGTCCAGCTGGACCATTAGGACCTGGTGGAGGAGGTTGCTGAAATAGAAAAACATCTTGTTAAAAACACCAAGAGAAAATAAAAAAATCCACAAAAATTACTATCTCATCTTTAAATAACAAACTAGTCATATTAGTGCTTATTCTTTAGTAGATTGTGTGTGTGTGTGTATATATATATATATATATATATATATGCACACACACACACATGTATGGGGCATAGATTTGTGTATGTATCTAAAGATTTAATATATAACCATTGGTTTCATTAATTTTAATTAAACAAAGATAATGGATGCCACATTTAACTTGCCAGATTTAGAAATTCAATAATTTTCTTTTTTCTTGATAGATTTTACAAAGAAAATACCAATGTAATCAATGCTTTGGTGTGCTTGTAATACACCATAAGTTTTTTCATGCATTGTAGGTATTATCCCTACCAAGGCATCTCTAATCCGCACCTTTAGTTCCACAACAGTCATCATTGGTTACTTGTGTACACATTCGACTTCACTGTAGAATTTTTTTTCTTTTACTTTTTTTTTTTTTTCATTTTAAAGTTTAGTCAATATATTTTGTTGGTCCAATTATACCCATAGACAAATATATAATGTATTTTTCAAATTAATCATTGAGATAAATAGGATGTACGGAACCCTGCTGAATAATGCTGGATATTGAAAAAAAAAGAATTAATCTTTAATAGCAGAGATGGAGAATCCTTACAGGTAATATATCTACTTACCAAACCTGACTTTTCACATATCATTTGAATGGCATGTTCAATTTGTTGCGGACTACCTCGAACATTAAATAATTTTTCATTTGGATTAGGAGAAGGTTGACGTTGAAGTTCTACATGTGCACCTGATTGACGAATGATTTCCCTAATAGTCTCACCACCTAAAAATATTACAAAGAAATGTTAGCTTTAAAACAATCAAATATCATAAAATTTGAAATAAACTATAAGGATGATAATAATAATAATTACCTTTGCCAATTACTAAACCACATTTATCTGCTGGTACAGCATATGTTGTTTCATCCTGAAAATTGGGATCAAACCCTCTTCCCATTCCTCTGCCTCCAGGACCATTAGGACCGGGTGGACCAGACATGTTAAATGGGCCACCACCACCTCTTCCTCGACCTCTACCTCTACCCATAGGAAAACCTCGACCCATTTCTCCTTGCTTCTGAAATGAAAGTCATTTGAAATAAAGACACTATATACATAGATAATATGAATATCAAAGTAAGGACAATTTTGAGAACTTATCCAGTTCAATGTGGGATACATTTTTTTTTTTTTTTTTTTTTTAATTCCCTCACTGCTGGAGCTAATTATAGATGACTATCATCAGAAGAGAAAATAAAAATCCTTGTGTTTTTCACCAAGTTAGCTACTCCATATGATAATTCACCAACTTCGGCGACTTAATAACAGTTTGTTGTCAGTTCTCAGTGATCGTAACTTCCACTTTAAAAGAGAGAGAGAGAAAGAGTGACTTGTTGATAAGTTTTCTTAATTGAACACCCCAGGATTTTTCATGTAATAAACCTGAAGCCACAGGCTGCAATTACAGAGGTGATTTCTCAAACTCGGGCCGCAGAGACAACTGAAAATCTCACTCAAGATTGTTAAAATTCGGCCGCACACAGCCTTAAATAGTTAGGAGTGGTTTGGGGCTGACGGCAATGGGTATCTCTCTCAATTGTTTTGATATGTCAATCTTGAACGTTTATTGATTGGTGGCTCACTATATCACATATACATATTAACTAAGTTTCTTGTAGAAAATGTTTCTTCCACGAGTCAACTTTGGAAATGACCCCTGGGGTTATCTCCCGTTTGCTCATAACCAAAACATAAATTTCAATACCATCACTTGCAAAGATAATATTTGAACATTAATAATGATATGTTTATCATTATTATTCTTGCCAAATCAACTTGCTAAATTTAGACTGGTCTGTTTTAACTTAACTTTAAACACCCAACAAGGTTTATTCAAGAAAAACCTGGTTAAGTCTGGTAATTTCCTAATAGTGAATGTATTAGCAGGATTTGATAGCACTTACTGACAGACAGTTTCACGCCTAATAGAAAATGTCACACATCAACATTAACCATAATGAGACTTTGAGATTTCAAATATATCAATCAACAACAATGGATGCAAAATTATTCTTAATGTCAACAACATATTTGAAAAAATTAAATTTGTCAAGTTTCATAATTTGTCTATAAAGGTATTACTGAAACATTAAAATGCTTTTGGCTGGTTGTTCGGGTTTTATAGCCAGTCAATTCCCAATGGGTAAGGTAAAATTTTGCTTCACTTTTAAGAAAAAACATTTTCATACAGTGTGTGATTCTGCACCTATAATTTCAAAAACAATACCCGGGTCTATAACTTTATTACAAAAGGTTTTAAATAGTCAATTCATTCTGAAAAACAGGGACTGTCTTAAGATTTTACTGACCAATTTCATATAAATAAATGTATATTTGAAAAACTTCTGTAAGTGCGGCTGATTTTTAATAAATGAAAGGTTCAAATTAATTTTTTCTAAATCCACTAAACAGAGGAAAAACCAAAAACAGACTCACGTTGGCATTACTCAAAATTTCACTGATCATGCTAGCAGCTTGTTGTACTTTATCTGGAGGACCCATTATAGAAAGTAAACGCTCGGGTGATGAACCATCATCTGAGAGAAAGAGAAGACTGAGAAATTATACTATATACAAAATTACATAAACAATTGAATATTTAAAATGAACAATAAGGAAAAAAAAAAAAAATTAAATTTCAAACATAGTTTTTTAAAACCAAATGTTTCACCTGGTTTAAATTGTAACCGCACTCCAGTTTCGTTTTGTACCTTCTTAATTGTTTCTCCACCTTTACCAATTACAATGCCAACAGCAGGTCGGGGAACTGGAAACTAAAATTAAATTTGCATTAATTCAACAACATTCTCATCCAGATATTGAGTTTAAAATAGGAAGGAAATTTTGAGGGGATTTTTTTTCAATAATGGAGTAGTTAATTTTATTATAGATATAAGAATACTTACATCCATGCCACCGCCACCGCCTGATGGAGAACCTCTCATACCACCACCGCCGCCACCACCACCGCCGCCGCCGCCACCACCACCACCACCACCACCACCGTTGCCACCACCAGGAGGACCACCATTGCTATTCCCAGAACCAACAGATGATCCATATTCATTTGTCTAAAAAAAATAAAAAATAAGAAGTTTTAGATTATCAATTATTTAATGCAACAAACTTTAAACATGAATTAATTGTAGGAAGAGAAATAAAAGCAAAAAGACTCACCACTGGACCATCTTTATCTGCCAATAATTGCATTACCATATCTCTGGCCCTCTGCAGAGGAAAAGTAGACATGTCATTAATTTTTAATACTAAAATGGAAAACGTTAGAAACAGACAAAAATTCTGAAATAATAATTTCTTAACAGTCAATAGGGAATCATCAAGTCATTACAAAATTTTCAGCAATTATTTATCAATTAAATAATGAACTATATGACTTTTTTTTTTTCAATGAAATGCAAACCATATGCATTTATATAGTATATATATAGGCAACCCAAAATAAATATTTATATTTGAAAAGACAAAGGTTTGAAAAAAAATTTAGATTAAATTTTCATGATTGTTTTTTTGGGGAAATCTAATGAGGATGGAAACTCCTAAGTTGAATTTGATTTTTTGTGTAGTGAAAACTATTTACAAGTTTTGGTTGAATAAAATCATTAATGATATATATGTTTCAGATTAACATTGAAAAACTTCATATTTATTATAACAAGAAATATGGTAGCCTGAACTTGAAAATATTTTTTCTTCTTAAAGTTGGCCCAGCTTTCGTATATTGTATCCAATAAAGCATTATTCATTATTTTAAAATCATATTTATGAAATACTTCACGACATTTCTTTATAAATTAATTCATTTTCCTGCTTTTATTTTTTCATTATATTTTCAAGATTTTCCAAATTATCTATGGAATCTGATCCATTAAGGGTATTCATCTTAAATGAATAATTTTAATTTTGTATGTCACTGCTAACATGACATTAAAGTTGTTGTGTGCAACTTTAGTCTTATTAGATAATAAAGTCAAGTAAATGAAAAAAAAAGTCAAGTATTGTTTCTTCCCCCCTAATTCTATTGTATATTAAATTACAATAATTAAATTAGTTTTAAATCTTATTAGGCATCCATTTTAAAGTGATATTTATAAAAATTATTTTTGCATTTATTCAATATTCATTTAAATATCAAATATTTTATTGTTTAAAGTATTCTTGAAAATCTTTTATAATTAACGAAATAAATATCCTGAGCATGGGTAAAGCAACTATAGATCCAACAGTTTCATCCCCCATCTAATCAGGATTTCAACAACCTAATAGGTAAATGGTTAAAAAATATTTGGGTAAATCTTTTTATTTGATGTTGATTCAACTATTTCAATAAATTAATATTTTGTTCTTGGATTATATTAAAAAAATAAAAAAAACAAAAAAAAACACTTTAAATTTTAATAGTGAGTTTAAAATTTCAAAGATACCTTCTTTAAAGCATACGGATGTCGGTTATTCAAATAAAAAACAATCCTATGTCTTTTTTTTTTTTAATGATTTAATGAACAATTTTGGGAAATTTAATTTTTTGGTTAAAAACATTAAGTAGAAGTTGATTTACTATTATAAAATCATTTGAAAATATTTTTTTAAATAAATTCCAAAATAAAAAAAAAGAAAAGAAAAGTTACAAGCATCATTTTTTGTAAAATGTAAATGTTTAAAAAAGGGGAAGAATATAACAATTAGAATATCTTTCTAGGAAAACCGACTTATTCAGAAATAATAAGTTTTAGTAGATTCTAAATTTTTTGTAAGTGTGATTTTGTAAAATCACTCTTCGAAACAGGTAATCTTTCAAAAGATTGTGTTTTATTAGTTGATATGTACCTTCAAAAAGGAATACATTTTTAACTTGGTGGTGAGTATATTGGTGTACATGAAAATAATGAGCTTTAGGAAGGAATAATGGTGTTCACGATTACAGTACCATTAATTGTTAAAGCTTGTCCTGAAGTAACAATAAATGGAACATGGCTTTATCCAGACATCCTGAAATTAATTTTTCAACTGATAAATTCTGGATTTTTCATTATGGCTATGATTGCAGACAATAATCCAGCCAATGTGAAAGGGACAAAATGCATTAAAACTCTTCCTAATCCCCACACTCTTAAATATTTGTTAGTTTTTTTTATTCTGTTCATTTGTTAAAAAATATTCATAATAGTTAAATATGCAGATAAGTTTATAGTTAAAAATCATGAATCCATGTTTGTAGGCAAAAACAAGTTTTGGGAATATAGTCTCCAAAATAAAGTTTTACATGTGAAAACACATTATACAACAATAAACAAAAAATCTCATCAGATGAAATTCGAAAAACTACTGTGGAAAATTTAAAAAAGGCAAAGATCTAAAGAAAATTAATTTCAAAAAGAAAACGTTAAGTTCTCTTTGCTTATAATTTTTTAATTAATATTTGTTGGCCTAAAATATTTCATTTTATCATTAATTTTCTGGCAAAAGACCTATTCATATATTTTTACACAGTTTTAATATATTTCAGATAAAACAGACAATAAAAGAAATCAGCCTGTTATAAATGTGACATAAGGGGCCATATTTATCAGTAGGAACATTTTTCATAGTAGGCAAGGTATGGGGAGGGAGGCAAACTGATTAATAAAAACAAAAACACTTACTGCACAACGAGAAGTCTCCCCTGTGATCCGTAAAGGCTTATCATGAGCGCTTGGGAGGTTACTATCTTGAATCATAACCATTTTAACATTTGTTTGATCCTGGGAAAGAAAAAACATTTTGTAAACAAAAAAAACCAAAAAGGTGATTTCAAATATAATAAATTAGAATATTAGCAATTAGAAAAAAGAATTTAATTTACCTGCAACTGTCGTATCGTTTCACCTCCTTTACCAATAATAAGACCAACTTTATTGCCAGGAATCAACATTTCAATCACATTTTGACCCTCTGTAACAGGAGTTTGATCTAAGGGTAAAATTTGAGCTTTGTCTACTATTTTTTGCATTTGGTTTTTACAGGCACTGAAAATAAAGTCATTGGCTATAATGATAACAAGTAAATATGAAAACTGGGAGGGGGGGTAATGAGGAAGAAGTACTGAGGGCCAAAACAATGAAAAATGAACCAGTTTTAAAACAGAGTGTGTTTAAAAATCAAACAAAAATCATGGAACTATCTAATCATATGAAATTTTTACTTCATTGAAGAATCAACTTTATAAAGGTTTAAGGTTTTTTCTTTTCGTAATCCAATTTTTTTTTTATACGTTTGAATATACTTTTTAAATTTTATTTTAAACAAAAACAAACCAACTACCAAGCAAAAAGCAGTAAGATCAAGACTGCAGGAAAACAAAACCAAAGTTGAAATAAGGAATTGGTTTTCAAAAAATAAGAATGAAAGTCGGTAATTTGAAGTTATTTTATTTTTTGAAGTGTAAAATTTGTTGAATATGTATTTTTAATAGTCTTTCAAATTATGAAAAAAAAAATGGCTATTTTAATTTCCTTTTTTTAAAAAAAGCATAACTTAATTCTTAAACTAGAGTTTTAAGAAATTGAGAAAAAGGGTACCATCTATATCATTAAATAGAGAATGGTTTTAGGATTTAAAAGATTTAAAAAATAACTGGTGACACACTTAAAAAGCTGGGGAACGTTTTTTATAGGTCCAATAAATATTTTTAATGAAATTTAAAACAAATTAATAGTCAAATAATTAACTAATTTGGATTTTAGTGAAAAATTAAATCTAGTAATTTTATTGTGATAATTGAAAGAAATAAAGCTAAAAACAAAATATTGGAATTCCACCATTTAAATATTGTTTATAACTTAAATAAAAAAAAACACCCAAAAACAGATATTTTTTTGTTAGCATTAAAAATTGATGAAAATTTTTACACTTGTAATAATAGATATTGGAATTTTTTATCCTTGTGGATTTTCATATTTTGATGTCAAAGAGAGTGAAAAAGTTTTGAGGAAAATTACAGGTTTGCAAAGAAATTGAATCATCAGAAATTATTAGAAACTCTGGTACTTTAAAAAAAATATTTTTGCATATTCATAAAGCAAATGTTCCCAAATTTTATTTAGACATTAGTTTAAATCAATTTAAAAATATTTTTTTAAATATTAAAGAGGAATGCAAAAAAAAGTGTCAAAAATAGCATCAATTGTTTTTTATTTTGATGGGAAAAAACAAAGTTTTAAATTGTTTTTTAATACTATCAAATTTGGAATTTTTCTGGTAAAATTAAGTTCTTCAGAAATAATGGATCTTAATTTTAAGCAGTCAAATAAACAAAACAAAGAAACAATTCAGTCTATTGGCTATGACTATATAATGTAGGAAAAAAGAAAATATTCAAGCTTCTTTATTTTGTTTTGTAATTTTTTACCTTATTGCAGCTGGTGCACCCATCAGAGAACAGACACGTTCAGGCAAACCTCCACTATCTAGAAACAAAAAGAATTTAAATATTCAAAAATTGACAAACTTTTTATAAAAACGTACATACAATTTTAATAAATAATATCAACATGTAATGATCAGCTGAAAAATCAAGTTTTTCCAAACAGGTGGGAAGGAGTTTTTTAAGTCACCAAAAATTTAAGATGATTTAGAATTAGGATTTTCAAACCTTTAGAATTTTTCCTTTAATAAAATGTCTACAAATGAAAATGAAAATTAGATTTGTGGAAGTAAAAACAAGAAAAACAAGGCAAGTTCAACAGAAACAAACCAAATATGATAGCTTGAGATAAAAGGTCTGCAATCAGCAAACTGACACAAAATAGCAGGCAACAAATATGAATAGGGGACATATTTCAGAGTTGGATATAGAAATATATCACCAACAACATGGAGGGAGAAAGAAAGGGAGAGAATGAAAGTTCATTTTAACAAAATTGATTACCATATAAAAAATATTCTCAAAAACTGATGTCCATTAACATCAGTTAGCATATATCAAACAATTTTTTATTCAAAGAAAATGCTGAAGTGAATAATAGATAAATTTAAATGTAAATATTGACATTCTAATAGAATAGAATAGGAAAAAAAAATTAAAACAGCAACTAAAAAAAAGGAAAAAAAAAAGAGAGCAAAAGAAAAAAAAAGTGAAAGTAACCCACAAAGTGCTGCTATCATATGTCATCATGTCCTGAAGACAAGCTTGAGTAAGATTCTTGGATTCAAAATAAAAAAAAACTCATCAATATCATAAAATTCATTTATATTTTTACATTTTAATATTACGTTGAACAAGGCCTTTAAAACAATTGATTAAAGGAAATATATAAATTAAAAAGAACTCTAATCTTTTTTAGTATTTTAAGCAACATTGGATCTAATTAAAACTCTAAGAGAGGAGTATTTCTTTAAAGGATAAAATGTTACAGAAATGAAAAAGGCCAATCAACATTTTGATTTTAAAGACTATGATGCTAAAACAAATTTTAGAAGAACATAATTCCTAAATGTTTTGGAAATTCTTTATGCATGACAGGGCAAAATACTATTAATCCCACATTTTACAAGTAAATTGTATATATATATATATATATATATATGTGTGTGTGCATACACAATACATAATGTATTTTTATATAAAGAGCCAAGATCTCTTTTTTTCACAACCTTAAGTGAAAGGTTTGTAAAGCAAAATCATTTGAAATTTTGTTGTAACAAAAATGAACTCTCAGCTTATATGCACAGAAAATTTGAAGGTATAAAAAAAAAAGAAAAATTAAAAAAAAACGAATGACAAGGCTTTCAGTTCAAATGAAATTATCAATAAAAAAAAAAACAAATTCAGTCAAATTTTCAGAAAGAATCAAAAAAATATCTAAGGGAAAAGGCAAACAGTTGGTGTAAATTCAGAGATAAAATGCTAGACATCTTTACCACACAAATTAATCCTGTTGAAAGGAAGGTGAGGCAAGCTTGGTAAAAAACAAACATTTCATATCATTTTGCATTTAAGTTTATTGAATTGTAAAAAAATTCTCAATTCAAATTTAAAATTAAAAAGGAACACAACATTTTCTTCACCTTTCTTTCAATACAGATCTATTTCAACAAGATTTTTAAAAAAATTTACAAGTTATTAAAAAGGAAGGCATTATTCTCTCTACACCTGATAGATTGAGAATTAATTTACTATCACTAAATTAATCTATTCTTTAGAATGTTTTTTTAACATATTCTAAAGGGTTCTAAGTTTTAATCAATAAATTAAACAAGCACCATTCATGTCAATAAGTAACCCATTGATTACTGACAACACCGATTTTTAATGCCTTCCTGTAGGATGCTTAAGGGAAACTGGCATGGTCAAGAGCTAAAAACAAACCTACCTGGTGCTATTTGAATTTTACAACCCGTTTCTGCTTGTAACCTTGATATCTGTTCACCACCTTTTCCTATAACTAAAAAAGGATATGGAATGGTTTTAAGAATTCTACCTTGCTCCAGTAATTTTCTAACAACTTTTTTATTTTTAGAGAAATGAAAAATATTTTATCTATTACTATTATTTAGTAAGTTTTAATATTTTAAAAAATTCATAAGGATAAATACAATTGAAAGCTAAACAAATAAAGCTATATTCAGTGAAAAATATATCAAAGCGTTAGGAATTTAAACCTTAATAGTGTTAACAGAAAATTATTTATTGAAATTAATATCTTGAAAATAACTCCCAAGTTCTTATTGATAGTTCCTATCAAACTTTTACTCAACTGAAAATTTAACAAATATATTTGAATACAAATTGAATACTTATAAAATCTGAGTACTTGAAAATTATATTTAGCTTTAAAATGTTTCAAATTGAAGAATTAAAAAGACAAATTAGTTTTATTCAAAAGTTTTCAGACTTAAATAGAAACAAGGCTCACTATTTGCCAAATTCTGGAACTTTCAAAAGTATAAAAATTAACAATTATTTTCAACCAAGACGAATACTGTTTATCAGTTAATTAACAAAAATAAAATTAAAATCAATAGGGTGCAATGAACCTTTTAACATATTAAATTGAAAGGGAAAAATTAGACTTGAAATAGATTTTGTGTAGTAAAAAAGCTAAGAAAATTCTCACAAGAAATATACAACGATGATTGATTGATTTAGAGTTTAACGGCAGATTAATCACTTTTGGGTCATTTAATGCCAGTATGGTATTTTTTTTATGTTTGTTTGATTCTATTATATGTTTTTAGTCTACGGTTGGTTAAGTTATTTGTTTTATTGGTTATTTTTATTTTGTTTGTTTGAACAGTTTGGTTCTTTTAAGTATCGTATAATTTGGTGAGGTTTTGATTTTTGAATACTTCGCTGATATTTGTTTAGACAAGTTTGAACAGTTCAAGTATTCCATAATTTGGTGAGGTTTTGGAATACTTTGCTGATATTTGTTGCTTTGAAGTATGTTTTTGGATGTTGTACTTTTTACATTCTGTTAGAATGTGTTTTACTGTTGACTGCTGATTACAGCTTGTGCATTTTGGTGCTTCTGTAGCTTCCACTAGGTATGAGTGGGTTAGTTTTGTAGGTCTGATTCGGACTCTATTTAGTACAATCTTTTCTCTTCGTTTCTTTAGTATCCCTTGGTTTTCCTTTTTTATTTTTGGTTGGTGTTCGGGTAGTTTATTTTTGGTGAGTGTGTTCCATTCTGTTTGCCATTTGTTTTCTTGGTATTTTATAATTTTCCTTTTTAGGTCTGTGTAAATTATATTGGTATATTAAAATAGCTAAATTATTTTCATGCAAAGGGGAAAATATCTGAATATATTAATTATGTAACAAGGTAGCTTTTTAAAAACGACTAAAAACTAATGTAAAATACAATTTGAAAAATAACTTCAAAATAATAAATAAATCGTATTTGAATTTGACAAAAATTTCTATTAAAAAAAAAAAAAAATCTTGCAAGATTAAATTGTTCGAGATTATATAACACAATTGTAAGAAAAGGGTCAAAATCTAAAAGGTGTCTAGTTAGGGAAAATCAACAGCTTTTTATTAGACTAAATAGAATTTATAAAAAGAAAAAGCCTTTATACAGCCTTTTTATCAAATATGTTATACTAAAACAAAACCAAAAATAGTTTTAAAAGCTCTGTTCAATGACATCTAAAATTGTACACTTAAAAATTTGTTAAATTGTTGAATTGAAAAACAGTCAAAACAACCAAACATGATGCACTTGATTGATATTTTTCAGCAGGGGATTTCAAAAAAGTGCTTACTCAAACCAACAAGTTTGTCAGGCACTTTGAATATTGAGGAGACCATGTCCGCAGTTGAATGGGGTCCTGGGCTAGAGACTGGAGATGCCATCTGCAAGTTAGGATCAGTAACACCCAACTGCTGATTAAGACGTGCAGCGGCTTCTTGAGCTGCTTGTGCTGCCTGTGTTGCTTGATTTGATCTGCAAATAAAAAAAAAGGCCTTCCAAATTTAGTATACAAGAAAGACTTCTAAAAATACAAGAATCCTGACACCAAAATATTTTTAAATCATCAAGTATAGAATTTCAGAACTGTAAAATAGAGATAAAATCTTTTATCATAGATTTTTTTTAAATCTTTGCTTTCTATCAAACTACATAGAAAATTTCAAGGCAAGTACGTGGTACTACAATAAAATTTCCAAGAATGCATGAGAAATTTCATATCAATTTTAATGTATATTTTATTTTGAAGCCAATAAACAAAAAACTTTTTGGGGGGAATCAACTCACCTTTGTTGTTCAGCCATTGCACGTAGTTGGGCTCCAATGGCTGAAGTAAAAGAAAAATGTGGTAAAAAAAAAAAAAAGTTTGAGACTGGACAAATGAAGTGTGTAAGCCGAGATCAAAACCAAGTCATCACCATTAGAATGAAATCTGGCTGGCTTTAAAAGAATACATTTTTTTAAAAACTTTAACTGAGGGAAAATACTCAAAAATGTATGATAAGAATAGGAAAGGGTGAAGGCAATATTGAAATAATGATTTTAAAACATGTATATCCTAATTGGCATTTAAGAAAGAATCCAGCTGGGGTACAAAATAAGAAATTAATTTAAAAAAAAACAACAAAAAAACTGTACTTATTAAAGTGTGTATGTCGAGAAAAAGAATAACCCTCATTATAAAAATGGAGGTGATAGATATTCAGCCAAAGATTAGGAGGGAGTTTTATGCAATACTATTTATATCTGATAATTGCAATTAGTTTTTGATGCACAAATAAAAAGTAAAAGAAAAAGAAACATTTGCATTCAAAGTCAACATTTAAAACATTTCCATCTGAACTTTGCATTCATAGAATTTAGCATTTAAAAACTTGGCATTTATGACAGTACATTTTAAATAACAAAATCATTAATATATTTACCTGCCATAAATATATCTGTGTAGGGAACAAATCAGGGATGCAAATGTTTCACTTTGTCAGCACCAGCAGCTATCAGGATCTAGTTCTGACTATTCACTAATAAGTATGTATTCTTGCGGCACTTGACTCCAGCTGGAGAAAGGAATGCAGTGCATGTTGTCCAAGCAGCAACAATATGCCCGCCTGTCAGCGAGACTCTTTTGGTAAGTAAACGTTTTCGCCTACCTTGTCATTTTCACATTTAAAATACCCCTCAATCCAGCAAGATTTTTTTAATTTTGGAAGCATAATCACTATTAATGTGAGTAAAAATATTTGCATTGTCTTAAGAGTATAACTGCAGGATCAGAATGGATTAAGAAACATTTTTTCATTCACACACACAATCAGATTGTAGGCAAAAGAAAAAAATGTCAATGAAACCAATGGATAGGGATGTTAATCAACAAATACATAAGGATTTATTACAGAAAAATAAAAAGAAGAAAAGGTTAAATGGTCATATTAAGAAAAATAGCATATATGGACCACATAAGAAATCATCTTAATTATGTCAGCTGATCATTGCATTGATATCCATGCAAAATTGAAATATAAACAGACCGTGTGCAAAACACAAGTCCTGGCTAGCCAGCAAAATATAAAAAGGCATTCAGCAAATTCAAACCACATTTCTACAAATTCTAATTTATTAGGTTTTAATTGTAATTTTGGAGATTTAACTTTTCTTTGTTCTTTTTTAAACTTACCTTTAAAATGCAGTCTTTAAAGAAAAAAACTTGGCCAATTGCAGTCATAATGTACTACACGCATTTTGATGCATTAAGTAAGATCACACACATTTCTTAAGATACTTGACTTGATAATAGGTATTTAAAATTATCATCTGCGTATTTTATATGTGCAAAAATTAAAAACCATAATGAATTTAATCTGTAGAATTGTGCAAGAATTATTTTGATGCCCTTCTATAATATGGTGAGTGAGGAGTATAAACAGATTATACGAAGTAACCCACCGCTCACTGACTACAACAGCATTCATCTAATAACTTACGATCATTAATTGCAGCAGGAGTTTTCTTTACATCAGGTTCACCTGCAAAGAGAAAAAAAGAATTAATGTACTATTAAGAAGACCACATTTCAATATGACTATATAACTAGAAATATCTAGCTTCTTTTTTAGAATTGAAAAATATTTTGTAACCTTGCATTAAAAAAAATAATTAAATTATAAAGCGGTCAGAATTATGAAAATGTAGAAATTATTCAGCTAAGTCACTTGAATTAATTTTTGTTGAATTGAATTGCTTCCATTAATATGGAAGTGTTGGAATTGCTTCATTCCAAAGTTTATTTTTTCAAAAGAACAACTAATGAAATTAATGATGCAAAAACAAAATCTATATCAATGCAACAAAACCCAACACTATTGTAAGGTTAATTTATTGTGTCTAGTCCAACAAAAAAGGCGTAGTCTTTTTCTTGTTGTGACTAATTTATTTAATACCAGAATTATTTGCCCGGGCACTAGGGACTTGCTAATAAGGTAGTTAAAGAAGTCTACGATGAAGGAAAGCAGTACCATACATTATGTTCCTAAAATGGTAAACGCTCTTCTATGTCAATCTAAATTGTATTTCATGAAATGTATGTTGCCATTGAGCTACAAAAATTTTGGTAGTCTGAATGCTTCAATGCTTGGTTTTGCGTTCATTTTGATTTGTGTTTCTTGCAATTCCAAATTTTTATCCCTTATCAGCTATTTTTCCAGCTCAAAATCAATTAGAAAGGGTTTTCAGGTCTGAAGACTCCATATATTAAATTTCAAATCTTTAGATCTAAAATTGGCAGAATAGTTAGACACTGCAACAGTTTTATCTTTCAACTTTGACCTCTTAAAAACTAAATTTCTGGCTCAAAACTGATTAAAAAGTATTCCTCAGGTCTGAATACTCCGTATATGAAATTTAAAGTCTTTAGGCCAAAAATTGGCTGAAGAGTTAATTAATACTGGAGAATTCCTTGGATTTTATTTCTTCAATATGAAAAAAATTAGTCTAAATTAGTGAAGTATGAAATTCGTTGAATATATATATTGTTAATAATTATCTTTTAAATTATCGGGAAAAAATGTTACATTGATTAAAAAAAATGAAGAAAATTACATCTGTTTGAAATAAAAAAAATTGAATTATTGGAAATTCAGGCACTTTTTAAAAATATTTTTGCATATTCCTATGCATGTTCCTAATTTTTTATTCATACATAAAAATCTAAAATTTGAATTTTATTACAAATTCTAGAAAAAGTTATATATTACTTTGCTTTGGGCTTTAACTTTCTGGTAAAATCAACAGATGTTCAGAAATAATGGGTTTTAATAGATAAACAAAAAAACAATTGAGTGTTAATGGTCTGATAAAATAAACAATGAAGAGAGAAAATATAGAAATTTTTAGATGACTCATAAAAGGAATGCATTACAACAAAATTAACACAAACACAAAACTTGACATTTATATATTTCATTAAATTATTCAACACAAAAAACATCTTCTTTTAACAAACCATGTAAATAAAAGAAAAATATGTAAAAAGATTATTTGGCAGAAAGGAAAATTGATGGAAAACGTACTCTTAAACCCATGAGCACCTAAATTACACCAATCAAAATTTAATCACATTATTTATAAAATTATGCATGTGTACTTTTTTGCACGTATACACATTTAAAAAAAAAATATTCATTATATTTGTTTTTTATTATTTTTGTTTTTTGAAGTTTTCATGTTTTTTTTTGTTTCTTAAAGCTTCTAAATGTTTTAATGCTCAAGGAATCACAGAAAATTTTAACCCCTCCTCCTCATTGCATATACTGGCAAATAAAAGTATTAATCTTTGTTTTGGTGGGGTATTCATGTTATTTATTAAACACACTATTAAAATAAACCATTAAAACTTATAAAACTAAATTCCCTTGTTTTGTTTTTTTAAAGACATAAAAAACACGCTCCTGTAGACTGCACCATGTGATTTTTGATGCAATGAAAAGAATTAGTTCTTTAAATTAAAAACTGATATGATTTCTAAAATCAAAAACTGATACGATTTCTAAAATTTTAAAATCTATCATAATTTTTTTAATTTATTCACTTTTTCCAATCTTACATAAAAAGGTATTCTCTTTTAAATAAAAGTAAAATTATTTACTAAAGAAACGTTTGCCTTGAATTTCACCCCTCCCCCATATGAAATTAGTCTATAAAACAACAACAAAATTAAATAGTTACCAATTTATAGATAGCAAAATTTCAGGATAAAGGTTAAATGAAGAAAATGATATTTGTTTTTTTTTGTAAATTTATACTGGAGTTCTTAACAGTGAAGTCAGAAATGTCAAACCGTGATTAAAAAAAAAAAAGTTTAATTTTTCGCTTTTTAAAAAAGAATTAAGGGTTATACTTAACCAAGTTTTTAATTAGGCTAACTAAATATAAATTTCTCTATTTTTTTTTTTACCATATTTTGTTTTACACCCCCCAACCAAAAACATTTATATGTTTATTTTAAGAAAAGATTTTCAATAAATCATATGTATAAATCATTAAAAATACAACCACAAAACAGACTTCTATTATTGATAGTTTTAAAATAATATTTATTAACTTATTATCCAATCGTCACTTTTGATAGCTTTTATGATGTAAGGTCAATTTAATCTAAAGTGATCTGTCAGCATAAAACAATCAACTAATAAACAATGATGTGTATATCATCAAAGTAACAGTGGAAAAGAGAGGATAAAAAAAATCTATTAATCACAATAGTGAAAGCAAATATGTTTGAAAAGGTTCCACCTAGTCATTATTATTAAGCCTAAATGTTTTGGGTTTATTGGTATGGGTGTGACTATCAGCTACCACTAAAGTGTCCTAGTTCTCACGTTTAAATATCAAAAAACCTTTTTTAAATATTAAATAAAAACATTTTTTTTCATTTTACTTTTCAATGATATTTAGAATTTTATTTAAAAGTAAAAACGAAAAGTTTTTTTTTGAAAATTGTTAATTCATCCAATATTTTTTAATTTGTTTTCATTAGTAAAGTTGTAAAAAGTTAAGAAAAAAACATTAGGATCTAGCATAAATTGTGTTGCTCAACATTTTCTTAACAGAGTTCCTCTTTTAAAAATCTACCAAAAATCAGGGAATTATCAAATCAATAGGGAATTTTCACCAATGATTAAATGAAGAATGAACTTTATAACGATGTAACCTTTTTTCTCTCTATACCCCCACATTTCTTCATTTGTCCTTTTTTACCCTTAAATAAAGTTTCTACACATACAAAACCATATATATTCTGCGTGGGGAGACATTGAACATTGTAGAAAAACAAAAAACTGGGAAGCTTCGAAATTGCAGACTAAAATTCGAAATTTGAATGCGTTTAATTTTTTTTTGTGTGTTCTGAAGTGTCAAATTAGTTTAATTTTTTTAAAACTTATATTTCAGATTGACATGAAAATATTTTTTTTACGAAAACCACTAAAACAGGCTTTATTCATTAATAGATTTTCAATTAAAAACCCAAAAACTACCCATACCATTACATACAGAATTCGACGAAAAAACTAAAAGTTACTCGTACGATGTCAAGAGTAGTTTTTTTATGTGAAATTTGTTTTAGATATGGATGAACTTGACAAAAACATGGTTATCTCCTTTTTTGAAAATTGTCAAATATGCATGATCATTCAAATTTATGTGTATATATATATAAAATATTTTTATTTTAAGAATTGCAACAACTTTTTTCAAGTTTTTTTTTTAATTGTAGAACTTTTAAAAATTAAAAAAGTACATTTAATTGAAAAAAAAAAAAATATTCGAAAGAAAAATGAAATTATTTTGGTAAACAAAATTTTCCAACAGTCGTTTTCTTGTAAACCTTTTTTGTTTCATTAAAAATTCCAAATTAAAAAGGCTCACAACTCACATACA
>JAYKTE010000087.1:50490-67604 GCA_036873565.1 Xipholeptos notoides
ATATTTTATATATATATATATATATATATATATACATACACACACACATATATATATACATATACACACAATGCTTGACGCATGGTTACTGAATTTTTTTCTTGACTCTTACTAGTAACTTATTTTGAATGTTTTTACTGTTTGCTTAAAAGCAAACAGTAAAATTTAGATTTGTTCTAAGAAATGTAGTCACCAGAACTTCTCATAAAATTAACATTAGAGATATCCATATTAGAAGTGAGTTAGAATTGTGTGTTTTTTTAATGATGTTTGAGTTGCAGATAAAGCTAAATTTGTTTAGGAATAATGACTATTGATTTGGGATATTTCTTAGTGTCATTTGTTTGTTGTTGTTTTTGTTTTTTATTACTCTTTTTTTTTGGTTGTTTTCAATGAATTTGACAGAACTTATGGATAGATATAGAAAGAGTAATCTATATGAACCAGCAATTTCTTTTTGAAAATTGTCTCTTTCAGGCTAAATTTGTAAGAAATGTCTTTTTTATGATTAAATTTCTATAATAATGAAAAAACAATCAAAGCAATAGGTATTTTTCTTTTCTGTGTTGTACTTAAATGAAAAATAAGTTTTTTAATTGATATTGTAAATTTTATCCACATTATCTGAGTAGAAACAAATCCTTTTCCAAACAGTGATGCTTCATGTCCAGAATGCTAGTTTTTATGCTAATTAAAACTCATGAAGTGGATAATCATGAAATTTGGGTTACATATATTCCAAAAAATAAGGTTGTCATTTAAAAGAATTAACTAGGTTGAATATATCAATAAGTATTCATGCACAGAGAATTTGGATACTAGCATCCAAAATTTACCAATAGCATATTTTATTAAGGTATGCGATGAAAAAAAAAACATTGATGACGTAGAATCACTAGTGATATATAATATTAAAATTTCAATAAAGTTTTAATAGAATTATTTTGAAATGTTTATATTGGAACATTAATTAAAAAAATAAACAAATAAATAAAATGCTATAGGAATTTAATAAGTTTCATTTTTAAATTTTATGATTGAAAGCATAAAGCAATGAAATTAAATTACCATTAAATGACTTAACATCTATTCAAAGTGATAATGTAACAATTGATTTCAACAATCAGAATTACATCCACCCAGGAAACTTTTCAAACCCTTGTCCATTGACTGCTGTGTGCAGTGATGTGGACTTTGTTGACCATACCAGTGAGGATATGCAAGAAAACATGGATCACTTCTCCAAAGCATTGCCTTTCGGCTAAAAATCAGCCTAGAGAAAACTCAAAGTGATATTCACTCCACCTAAAGGTACTCCATATGTAGAACCAAACACATACATGGACAACAATAGACTGAGCGTTGTTGAATCCTTTGTCTATCTTGGCAGAACTATCTCTCAGGATGGATCACTCAACAAGATTTTGGAAGTTTCCAAGGGTACGTGTGGTTGGACAGTGACCTAACCAACAGGACAAAAATGAATGTGTAGGAGTCATGTGTTCTACCTGTCCTTCTATACTAATCCCAGATATAGACCACTTACCACCAACATATAATGGCTCAAGAGGTTCCATCAGTTGTGCCTCAGAAGAATCTTAAAAGTAAATAGCAATCCTGAATATCTGATAATCAAAGATTTCCAGCATCAAAGTGCGTGTCCTACATAACCAGATGTGCTGGGCAAGACACCTAGTATAAATGAACGACCTCAGGATCCCTAAGTCCTGGAGATGCCACATTTACACAAGCTGCGAGAACTTCGAGGAAAGGCGACTAAAATATGCTGCCCTGAAATGTGTCCTATGCAAACAAGTGGTTCTATTGGCCTCACTCATGTGCTATTTGTAGCAGAATATGTTTGTTAAGAGCGAGACTCATTTGCCAAAGTGCCTGCCACTCAGGATTTCAAACAAAAAGACAGAGGGGAAGTGAGCACACAAATTTTGCACCAGGGAGTTTTGCATGTAAGGTATGTGACAAAGTATGTAAATCTGGATGGGGGGCTTTAGAAACACATGCGAACTCGTTAGTGTACAGCAAGGTCTTAGAGTTGGTTTTCTTCTATACACATATATCAATCCATTATTACATACACTTACATGACAGAATTAAAGAATTTTTATTAATTTCAAAATCAGAAGTTTTAGCTATTAAGTTTAGAAATTTGCATTATTGATATTTTTAAATCATGAAATCAAATCACACTAGCACAAGGTTTTCAAAAGGTAACATTTTTTCAAATTTATCATTTCAGGTTCTTAAAAAAAAATCACACAGTGAAAAGAAAACAGTAAATAAAACAAAAACAGAATGATAAAAAAATACTTAGCAATCAAAAAAAAATATACTTAGCAATCAAAAAAATATATACTTAGCAATCAAATAAATTAAAACATACTTGGTAATTGAAAAGAAAAAAATATGTATAATTAATTTTCATAAAATAGATTTTTGCATAAAGTGCAGTGTGTTTTTTACCCAAGTATGTCATTATTCTGATGATTGTTTTTTTTTAAAGTTATTTTGGTAATGTAACCTTTGCTACTGGTTAAATTAATGCTTTAAAAAGAAATACCATTTCTGAGATGAAACAGATGGGTTTAACGCAAGTCAAGTCATATATTTTGTATTTCAATTAAGATTTTAACTAAATAAAGCTAGAATGGAATTGCTGGTACTTATCAAATAGGTAAACTTAATTGTATTTCATTGAGATTTTGATGTAATATTAATTTTAAGTTAGGAAACAAGTTTCAACTGTCAATCAAACTTTCAGTAAATGTCTGTTTTTTATTTTTAGGCATTTAAAAGATTGTTTTTTTTAAATCAGTTCTTAAGGTTTTTTCTTTCTCTTCTATTTTAAAATTGAATTGAAAGTAATGATAAGCATTTGTTTAAAAATTGACTGAGTATTTCTTTCATTTAACAAATTCTAAATTTTTTATGCAATTAGTTCTTTTGTTAAAAAGTTGAATAACTTAATAAAATCTTTAAATTAAAATCTTATCAAGATTTTAATTTAAAGATTTTATTAAGTTATTCAAGATTTTAATACTAAGAAACCATTGTTTTTAATTCCTTGTTCTAAAAATCTTTGGTTTCAAAGTTTCTGGTTTATATATCTAATGGATTTTTTTACATCAAGTTCAGTGTAGATTAAAATTAAGCCACCAACTGTGAAATAAGGCCTCTAGTTTATTTGTGTTTACAAGTAAAAGATTAAGTTTATATTAATATGATTTTCTTTGATTTGTTTTATAAAGCTTAATTTTTTAAGTGATGAATCATGAAAATGTTAAATGAATTTTTAATGAATGTTTTATCTTACTTTTTGTAAATGAGCAACACAATACATTCAACATTACCAACAATAAGGTTTTAAAAATCAGATTGGGATCCTAATACTAATCTATCAGATTTTTATATCAAAAAATTCAAAAATAATAGTCTATTCACTTTTTGCATATGTGATGAAGACATTTCCTTAAAATGAATTAATTTTCTGATAAAATAATGAATTTCTAAATTTGTACACACCTTGACAAGATTTGCCTGCATTGCAAGTTGTCATATGATTCAAAACACTCTTCATTGTTTTACAATGCGGAAGAATACATGTACCGGCTTCACCATTCGCCTGTTCTCGCCTTTGGCATTTATGAGCATGAAGAAGTAAAACAAGTTGCTGCTGAATGAGTTTTCGCTTTTCCGGGTCAGCAGTAGGAGGTTGCTGACCAGTTGTTCCTTGCTGCCCAGTCTGATCAAATAGAAAAAAAAAGAAAAATCGTAAAAAATAGAGGATATAAAACATCTACAGTTTCTTAAGCTTAATAAATATAAAATGAATTTTAAAAAATCGAATATCAACAGCAAACATGCAAGTAATTTCAATTTATCTTAAAATAGACAATATTTCTACCAACACAATTAATTATAGGAGTTTTATCAGATATTTTAAAACTGAAATATTCTATAACTTGTAAAAATATGAAACCCTTTTTCATTGTTTTTTTTGGGGGGAGGTGGGTGAGTTTACATTATTTTATCAATTTTGTCAGGATTTGTTATTTAATAACAAAATTCAAAAATACTTTGTAAATATTTTTCAAAACAAAATAACGATGATGAAACTGAAATGAATTGAATGGTAAAAGAAATTCAAATGCAATATCATTTCAGGAAAATTGAACAATTACAAAATCAGTTGTTTAGAAATAAAGATAAACAATAGGAAGAATTTGCATCATCATGGGAATGAAGTTAAATTATTTTAAGTCATTAGACTTAAATCAATAATTTCAATGTTCGACTGTGTGTGTATATATAATGAAAGACCAAAAGAAATCTAAAATAGTTTTTGATAAGATAGATTGAAACATGAATATATGTTTGTAATTTCAAAATTACAACATGTTCTGTTTAGATTATTTCTATAAATTGCAAACAAATAAATATAAGAAAAAGTGTAGTACTGAAAGTCTTAAGATATGAAAAAAATGTTATCCACTTATAAGCTTACATGCATGCTTATATACACATCCCCATATGAAAATACACATAACAAATGCATTTTATCTATCAATGCTATTATCTCCTACATGAATACTAAATTGCTGATGTGGTAAATAGAAAATTGATACTCCTCCTCATAAGATATCCATCGATCTTACTACCTTTCTCTTTATATATGAACTTAATTACACATTATTGGCACATACATAGATACACCATATATAGATAAAATATTCTTGTTGACAGTATATATATATAGCAAGAATAGGTATCATTTGCCTAGATGATGGATTTAATTAACTAAAACATTATAGTCTGTCTAATCTAATTGTATCCATGTTTTTGTTGTTTTTTTTTTCAAATATTCATTTTTGTTACACATGGTTGGAATTCATTTTCCATTTTTTAAATACAATATTTTACACACACACACACACACACAAACAACTGCAAACCAAGCTTCAGGCTTAACAGTCACTTATTAAATTTTCACTCCCCTACCTCCTCTTTCAACTGTTATTCCTATTTGTAATAGAATTGCAACCATTTGACTAAAGCCAACCATCAATCTGCATTATACAGGTAGCTGAAATGATTTTGGGTGAGGAGAGCTGCCTTAGACAAGGTAAAAAATAACGTTGATCACAGAGTCATGTGATATGCTGAAAAGACCATTTCCCAGTTCTTTAAATTTTTGAGAAAACTCCTAAAATACCAACTCTTCATAGAGCCTAAACATTTGATAGTCTCAGACTTTCCAATATGAAACTTATATAAGGATTCATTAGAGCAGTTTTTAAAGAAAAATTTGAACTATGAGAGTGAAAAGGAAATTATCAGCAATGCCTTTGTAAGTTTTAGGTTAGATTTAATAGTACATGACTGCTATGATCTCACTACATAGTAACATTAATCCAAAGAAAACCAGTTGAAATATATTTAATATCAGAATTTGTCAGGTAACTACAAGAAGGCTGAGCTGCATTTACACTCAATAGGCTGACCACACATTTATCTACCAACTAACAGATTGTCCCACATAAATATCTATAGATGGTTGTTGACATTTAAAGAAGTTCATCTTTCCTTTCAAGTGAATATGGTTTTTGATCCAGCACAATATTTAGTGAGCCACCTTCCTAGGTAGATCTAGTAAGGGAAAAGATTCAAGTTGCCATATCTCAACCATATGATTGGTGGTATAGGTAGTAACACATCTACATGACAAACAAGATATATGGATACATCCATATAAAGTACTTTGTCCAAAAAACTCCAATGATTTTGGATATAGCCATATTCTTAAATTATATTACATAGAGTATAGTTCAATTTAATCAAAAAGGGTTCCTGGTCCACACAAATCATACTGAAAGATTTTAATCCCAGTCAAACATTTACTTTCAATTACTCTTGCCAAATGAGACCCAAACTTGGGAAAGCAACTTATCTAGATGACGGACTGCACTTCCTAAAACTGGGATTGATACAGCTTGTTAGTATGTTCAAGAAATAGAAATTCTGATAGAGAAAACCTACATCCCTCATAATAAATGGTTGAAATAGTTTATCAAATTGCAGTTCTGTGCTTGATTGTGTAAATATATACAATCTTTTTTTCCTTTTGGTTGAAATAAAATTTAAACTATAGGTAAATGAACAGAAAAAGCTATTTCTAGAGTTTTGCCATAGATACTTTGCAGTGAGTCTGGAAATAACTTAGAAGTCCGGTAGTATTTTTCACATGTCTTATGACATATAGAAGTCCTGGTCTTTCTGTGCTATTATATTCTGCTTATTTATATATATATGCTTATACATTCACGTACAAACATTGCACGAATGGTCAATGCTAGGATGCATCCTTTGTCTAAAACTTAATACTGTGCGAATTATTTGGCCCCAAAATGTCCTGTGGTCTGAAGTCATGATGTATCAAAGCTGAGTATTTTGCTGTCAATTGTTTACATTTATGCTGAGGGCTATGATATATATTTGATGAAGTATTTAAACATTTTTTTAGGCTTGCATCTTTGTTTTAGCTCCCTATAAATCAGCCACTTTGGAATTTTATTATCTTTCATTTTGGTAAGGTACCTAGCTTAGCACATTTAACAACATGGCACATATTTATGTGTTGGAGATGTTGGTTGGCTTACTTAAAAAGATATTTATGAATATGTAGATATAAATACATAAATTTACACATATTTATACAGTTGTGGGTTTTAGCTGTTTATTTAATCACAATCTACAGCTTATTTCTTTAGACACACTTCTATGACTATATTCATTCTGAAACTATTTTGATAAAAGGGGGTCTTAAAAGTGCAAATTTTTGCACTGATTTAAATAAAATCTAAAAGGGACAGAAAGGGTGACAAATCCAAAAATTTCAATATTAACACAACTTTAAGAATTCAGTCAGTCCTACTATTGCAGGTTTTGAGGATCCATAACTTACTATTCTTTTTCAAAGCAACAAAAAACTAGTTTTTCATAAGAACAAATAATTTGTATAATTTTACTCTTCATAAAAGGGCATAAAGCAATGCAAACTTTTTTTTAAATGCCATTGATTGGTTTTACCAAAATAAAATTACTTAATCTTCTAATTCTGTGTTTTTCTGGACAAATAGAAAAGTGGTTTTAAAAAAATAGACTAAGAATATACATAGACATGTATTGTACAAATGAATAAACTGGTATTGATTCTGCATTCATTTTACTTCATATCCACATCAACAAACATTTCTCAAAATAATAATGATAAAAGAAGTTACAATGATTGTAGGTAGCTGTGAATAAAGAACTTCAGCAAGAAACAATACTATATTTTTTATAAACAAATGTTGAGAAAAATAAATGTGATCTTAAAAACGACTAGTAAAATTAATCATCTTAAAATCGTTAACTAAACGAAATAAATTAATGAGTGGTACCAACCAAACCAGTCTCTCAAAATTTTACTAGTTCAAATTATAAACACCCAAGCCAGAATTATAAACAAAAAAAAGATTTAAAAAAAAGAAAATTCAATTTAAAAATGGGGCCAATTTTTTTTTCATTTTTATTTCATTAGTAGAAATGGAATGGAATTATGCTTTTAGCGAATTATTTTTCGTACAAAAAACGAAAATTAAAGATTAGAAAATTATTGGTAAAAGTCAATATATAACAAAAGGAAATAATCTTTTTTAAACAGAAATGAAAATACATATCTTTTAAATGATTTTTCTAGGGACTAAACTACGTAAAAGAGAAATATTTATTTAGGTTAGACAAAGCATGGCGAGTCAGTCAAAAGAAGCAAGCAACTAAATACAATGACATCATTTCACACAATGCCTTTTTCGCTATATGTTTTGACTAACCACAACAATTCGTATTAGTTATTTTCAAAATTAAATTCTTAATTTAATTTGCTGATTATTGATAGCCTTTGATTATTAAAAAGAAAAAAATTGAAAATAAAAACGTATTTCTAAAAAAAAAAAATCAATAAATTAAACTTCCAGAAGGAACCAAAAAGACGAAGTCGGAAATGGGTCTTTTAGCAGACATGAAATGTAGTCACAGATATATATATATATTTCTTTTTTTTGCATCGGGCAAGTAAATGGTTCAATCTTATAATACAAATCACTACATTATAATTTAATTAGTTTTTGATTTGGAAAACAAAAAGAAAAGAAAGACAAAGAAAGCCTAAAAATGGTGACAACAATGATGATGATGATACGGGGCCAAGTATCGTGTGACTGTAGTGATGATAAATCTTTAACAACACAATAAGGAAGTTAAACAATGAAAAGGAAAAGGAAAAGCAAGCACAAGAAGCAACCACTAAGTATTGATGCACTTTTGGGACTGAACAGTAATATTTAATAAAAACATTAAAATAAAGAATTAATTAACTTGAATAGATGAATTTACATTAGAGAATTCAATAAAAAAAATTTTCAATAATAAAAATGTTCAAGTCTTTAAAATTAAAATGATATAACTAAGAACGGAAATACAAGTGCAAGATTGAAAAAAAAATTTTTTTATATGTATTAAAAAGATACAAATAATTTTTTTCATATTACATAAATTACAAATACAATTGAAAAGATTCTGAAGTGAGGGACTAGAAATTAAAACGAAAGATTAATCAAATTTATGAATAATCACCAAGAGTTTTTTTTTTCAAAATTAACTTTAAAACCTCAACAATTAATGAACCCCAGAAATGAGTTAGATATAAACTAAGTTTATAAAAGGATAAATCCCATTATTAATGATAACATTTTATTATTAATTAATTGATTATTTACTTTATCATCAACGCGTGCTACTGCTTTTGGTGAGTTTAAAGATCGGTTCAACTAATCTTCAACTTTATCGTTTGTATAGAGAAAATATGTTTATAACAAAAAATAAATATTCTAATAACAGCAATCCAACTAAAACAACAACAAAACCCTTAATAATACAATTAAATTTATTTTTAGAGATTGGATAATAAATTCACTTTTCTATTAATCGCCCATTATTGTAAAAGTGAAGAAAATTTAATCCTTAAAAACGGAATTTAAACTTAAAACAAACAAGACAGTCTAGTCACACAAAATCACATATCAATATCACTGTTTACTAGTTAATGTCAAACAAGATATTGATTGAAAAAAAATATCCTAATATTATTAAAATTTATCTTTTAGATTTTAAAATAAAATCAAGACAAAGAAAAAACTAAAGGGTAAAATTTAAAGGCGATTATAACAATAATGAAATTTATCTGGAGTAAAACATTTTTAGAAATAAGAAAAATTAAACCAGGTGAATGCAAAATAATCAAATATAGAAATATAATCGAGAATGGGAATAAAATACATTGAAAAAGTTGGTTATCAATAAAAACAAAAACTGTATCGAATTTAAAGCAAATTTAACACTGCAAAAAACAAAAAAGTTATACATCAATATCAATAAAATATCCTGTTAAGTATTAATATACTTAAATACATTATTTAATAACAATAAATTGAAAGAGAAAACGAATATATTAGTTTTTATAATCCATAATAAAAATAATAATAATAATAATAATCCTTGTTGATATTAGAACAAAACAGCAAAAAGAGCACACACACAACACACCAACCATTTATGATATGAATATTTTATTAACTTAAAACTAAAAATTAACGAAAACATAATTCTAAGCTTGTTCACAATTCTTCAAGAAAACTCAAATAGTACATTTTTTATTTAAATCCTTTTAAATGATTAAAGAAAAATTTCTGGGCATAAAATTCATGATTATTTAAAACTGGAACAAGGAAAAAGATAATGTCGGTAAAAATGGAGAAAAATATTTAGTAGCAGAATAATGGGGAATAAGAAGCAAGCAGCGACGACGACTACGACAACACACTCAAGTGTGAAGGCATTATAGAATTTTGTTTTGTACTAATATATATATATTTATGTATAAATATAAAAGACTATAGGACAATATTATAAAGAAAATAAAATACTAATTTTCTCTATTGTAAATGAAAATTGAATCACAGTAATATTATTCGAAAATATTTTGAAAAAAAATATCTGATTTTGGTTCTTCGTTTTTATGGCGATTTTTCTTTAAAAATTCTTCAATTTGAATAAAAATGGATTATCTACATGTTAACATTTTTTATTTTTCTTCCTTGGTTCTTGGATTCAGAAAGACATATACATTTGAATAAATGTACTTTTAAAAACGCAAAGCAATAGGAAGTAATAATGATTTTTTTAAGTAAATTAAAATAATTTTGCAAAATAATTTAGAAATTATACCATTAAATACACTAGTAAACATTAAAAAAATATTGCTAGTGTTAATGTTGTATTCTTCGAAAGTAATTATTGCTTTAAAATTTATTTAATAATCATAGAAAAAGCAATATGTTTATAAGGATATTGAAAACAACAACATAGAAAACGACTCCATTCTAATGCCTTTTTTAACGAGAAAATGATTTCATAAATTGGATCAATATTTTTAATTGGTAATTAATTAATTATCTAGAGACATAAACATTAATTCATAAAATTAAAAACACTTACAAATTGTGGGTGTATTTTTACTTTCTTTCCAACAAAGTAGCCACAGTTTGTACAACTAATCTTTATGAGTTTAGTTTGCTGGTTATTATTATCAATAACATTTTAATTTCACAAAATTATGCTTTTTCCTTTTAATGATGTTTCATGGAATTTAAATAAGAACAAGAAATAACTTTTGTTTATAAGAAAAATGGATTTATGCTTATTATCATTAACATTATAAAATGTTTTTTTCAGTCTCCAAATGCTTTTAATGTTTAGTGTTTGAAATGAAATTTTACTCTTAAAACAAAATAAAGATTTATATTATAAAATGTTTTTCCTCAGTCTCTAAATGCTGTTAATGTTTACTGTTTTAAATGAAAATATATTCTTAAACAAAATAAAGATTTATTATTTCTTATATTACAAAATGCTTTTTCTAAATGCTGTTAATGTTGTTTACTGTTTTAAATTAAATTTTACTCTTAAAACAAACAAAATAAAGATTTCTTAACAGGCTGCTGCTACTAAATGTTGGGCCAATTCTGTCTGTCAGACAAGACAGCAAGTTTAGATATTATTAAGGATTTTGACTTATCATTACAAAATTGCTATCATTTAAAAAAAAAATCTTAATATTTGTTTTTATTTTCATTCAGATTTTCATATGAACGTACCTTCATCATTGGTGTTTGAGCTGCAGCTGCCCCTGTTAGTGCCGGGTGTCCAACAGAATGGGAGGGTAGTTGGATTTGTGTACTCATAGTAGGACCCATGACATTGTTTTGTTGGAGGGAAAGACCTCCAGCGGTCAGATTAGTTGAAGAATCTCTTGCAGCAGCGGGGCCAGGAGGGGCACTCATAGATGAGTAATGTGGTCCATTTAAAATATGACTGTTATGAGGAGTTTGAGAAATGCTAACAGTATTTTGGGTTAGCGCCGATTGAGAGGATACAGATTTTAGGGCAACTCCTGAAGAAGGTCCTAAGTGGGTGTTGCCTCCACCAGCTCCACCACCAGCACCACCGCCTGCTCCTCCCCCACCACCGGCACCACCGCCGGTTACACCAACAGTAGAAGATGAAAAAGATGAGCTACTAGTGCTACTGGTCAGTGGCAAATCAGGGCTGACAACATGAGGCGAGGGTGTCCCTGTTTTACTGACCGATCCATGAGGTGGGGAAGAAAGATTAGCAGACAGTGGACTTTTCACAGTGTTGTTTATGTTAACACTGGAATTGATGTTGGGAATTATCTGTCTGTTGTTGGGAGGTGGTCCGGTTGTAGGCCCCTGGTTTTGGGAGCTATGTGGGCTCGAAATACTATTGCCGCTCGAATGAGTAGAGACAGAAGCGGGTTGTAGTAGATGAGATAACTGTTGATGAGATGATGAGTGCCTTTGCTGTGATGTTGCTGTTGTTGTGGCTTCTTGACCGGGCTGAACTTGAGACGAATCGTTTGTTCCATTGTGGGACCCATCGCTCGCAGAGTTATTTGTACTAATTAACTCATCTGGTAACTCTTCGTTCAAATCAAACTCAGTAAAAGCATCTGCAAAATAAAAACACGCGCACACAAATATAATTGTAATAAAAAAGTTCTTTTCATTTTTTTTTGTTTTCTAAACAAGGAAAATTTTTTCACGTATTGTAGTTGTAAATATCAACCTCTAAAGACAATTATTAAAAATAGAAATTAGAGAGAACATATATAAAATAATCTAATTTGTATTAATTCGTTTTTATTTGGAATATTGAAATCCTTTTGTTGTTATTTTTTTGTTTTTGTTGGGGGAAATAAAGACAATTTTGGTTTATTTAAATGAATAAAAAGGGAAAGCGTAAAAAAAGCCGTGTAGACTTAGACTTATCAATTTCCCTTAAAAGTATCAGTCGCAATAAAAAAAAATTCCCAATTATACTTAAATATATATAAAACTAGTTATAATATGTATATTTGTGTGATAATAAGGAGTTAACATCACATTAATATAAAAGACGGCATGTATAATGATAACAATAACAGTGAAAAAGAGGAGAGAATAAGAATTGACAAACAAAACACTCACTTCTCTCGCATGTAGTCGACACTGTATTCATATATACAACAAACGTCTGCTTATTATTAGACCCAAAGAAGGCTAAAAGATTGTGAAACCAAATAGTAAGTGTATTCATAAAAGAGTGTATATAGTAGAAATATAAGTAATAAATAATAATAAATTGATTACATACCTCCACTATCACTTGGTAAAGCAGGTGACGCAAGCTTTGGCCTCTTGGCTGGAGGAGGGCCTTCTACAAGCTGGGGGTCGGCCATGTTATAAACTCCCCTGTATAAATGTTAACTATTGCACTTCCAGTTTTGCAATGATCTCAAGCTTTTCGCTCCGTATAATAATCCTTTAAATGCAATGGCGGTTTAAAGGCTGCAAACCCGTCCACAGCCATGGCTCCGTTAGCGATGATCATAATTTTCAGGGACTAAAATCCAATCCCTTCATGGTTTACTCGGTTATAAATCTTCGGGCACAAAGCCGATGATAAGCGATTCATTATGTTCTAAAAAGTCACAATGAATCTAAAAATTCTATATCTATATTCAAAGCAAAATCTTAAACAGAGATAGTATCTATCCCTCTGGCGATTATAAATACAAGGTCGCCAAATTTAAGAATAGTTTTCTGCGAGAATTCCAAAATGTTCCGATCACCTGAAATTAACGCAAGATGGCCGCTGTTGATGAAAACTTTCAGCTTGTCAGAAAACAACGGAAACTTCCGAGTTCGAACTCGTATTACGGAGAAAAATTATTCATATATTCGTATCCCCATGTGACGAGCGCACTCGATTGTGATTGGCTGGTTGCCGTACACTACACATGACTGAGTTCATCACGGACAATACCGAATACTGTCGAATAATGAATGTTAGGTAGTAACTATTGGTCAATCGTCGGATTTGCTAATGGCTCAGCAGCAGGCAGTTGTTGTAGTAGTAGATCTTTCTTTCTGTTTTCTTCATGATGCCTCAAATTACACAATATTTTATCAATTTTTCAGGACATCATCTCACTCCTCACTCACCATCTTTATTTTATCTCTCTCCCTCTTCTCTTATTATTTTTTTCCTATTCTTTTCTTTTGCTCCTTCATTAATTCCTTATCTATTATTTTTCCATTCTATTATATTATTATCCTTCTAATTGGTTGGATAAAAACAACTTTTAAAGTAATACACAGTCTCTTTTGAAAATATACACATTTTTTTTTTGTTTTAAACCCCGAAATATGTTTTTTTTCCCCTTTAATGTATTATTATTACGTATTTCTTTTTTCCCCCTACTAAATTGATGATGTCTAAATGTGAATTATAATTTTAAAAATATACAGATATTTTTTTCCCGTTTATTATGAAATTTTAATAAACGAGTGTGATGAGAAAGGGGCACTTTTTGGCACTTAGCAAGAAGAAAGATGGATAGCAGAGAAGAAGCACAAAGAAGCTGAGATAAAAGAGACTGAAAGGTTTCCTAATTTCTTTTAAAAAGAGAAAAAAAATGGACAGAAAAAAATCTTTATTTCATTACGTTTCTTAACACACATTTAAGCCGTTTTTTTGCTCGCTCATCGTCTGCCGACTCCATAAATTGAAAAATCTACAGATTTCGCTTTTTTTTTTTTAACTAGGAATAGGAAATCAGAATCTTCCAAATTTTTTTTATGTGTTTAAAACTGACTTTAATAAACATGTTTTGATGAAAATTGCATTATTGTCATATTTTTATCTACCAATTTTATTTGTTATTGAATCTTGAAAATGTTTAAAGTGTTTAGAAAATTCTATCTTACCAATTTTCTGGGAATATTTCAATTTTTTGCAAATCAAATTGTTGAGTATTCCTTCTTTTGTTAATATTCTTGATCCATTTAATCGGGGATCATTTTCTGTAAATGCAATCATTCAAAATTGGCCACTTCAAAAAAACTTCGTAAAAAATAAAAATCCATTTCCCACCCGTAAAAATGGTTTGAATTATCTATCTATAAATACAATTATCGTAAATAAAACAAAATATTGTTTGCACAATGTATTTGTTGAATGTTACTACTGTGGTAAAAAGAATTTAAATTGGCATTTTGACTAAACTCGAGAAAAAAATGGCACTTCTGGGAGGAATATTTTTCCGTATAATTTTTTAAAGTCTATTTTTTAAAAAATTAAGGTTAATTTAAAATTTAAAAATAAATGCCGATGTAGAATAATATTAAAGGAATGGTAGGATTTAAAATTTTAAAAAACTAAAAACCCTTTTTCGCCAATTCGCTTAAAAAGTAGAATCTCTCTACGACGACTGTCTGTACTGTCGACTACCCAACCCAACTGAATATTTTTTTCATTTTTCTTCGCAATGATTTTAATTAATTTACGACACATATATATGTGTATGAAATGTGGGGAACAAATTTATTTAAATTTTTATTAAATCTAAAAGAAATAGCCTGGATAAAGGGGGTATTAATGAAAATAAATTAGCTTTTTCACCGGTAAAATTTATTTCACTTCGACTTGTCTTTTATATATATATATACGAGTATGTTTTATTATTAAAATAAATCATTTTTAATAACTAATCATACAGGTCAATGCTTTTGTTTTCCATTGATAAAAAAAGGAAAATATCAAATAAGCACTCGCTACTCTACATTTTTAATATTTATTCAAACTAATCTACCAAAATTTTGTTATTTTAAATCGTGATTCGTCAGAAAATCTCTACGCAATGAAATTGATGTTTTTTATTTAAAATTTCGATGAATTTTGGTCATTATTCATTTATTTTATTTACAGGACTATTTTTCAAATTCATTATCAAAGTCCACTAAGGTATCCTGTAAAATAATATTTTCTTTTTACGAAATCAAGTTATTGTAATGTTTTCTTTTGATTTCTTTTTAATAAAAAAAACCTGATGTTATTTGTTTATGTTAAAGAATAACCAAAATTAATAACTCAATTTTTCGAAAAAGACTAGAATTAATTTTTGTTTTCTTTTACTTATCTATAACAACTTTATAATAATTTTTTTCTATATTTATCTATTACTAGAGTTTACTTTTTTACGGGAAGTGAATCCACTATTTTTAAATATCAAATTTCAAAAATTATTTCAAAGTCATTTTAGATTATTTTTTTTTTTTTGTAAATTTCACAAAAAAAAACTCAACTAATTAATTACTAAAAAAATTTAAATTTCTCGAATCACTTTTAATTAACTGATATACGTTGTTGCGTGTGTGACATTTAAACGCAAAGGAAATTTATAACATAACATCGATTTTAAAACATTTTACATCTTCATCTTCACTGAAAAGTCTGATCGAAATTTCTCACTTCTTGTTTGGTCTTTATAAGGTCTAAATAAACAAGTTGAAAACATTTTTTTCTTGTTTATATTTATAAAAAAAAATAATTTTTAACGATTATTCCACTCACACTCACTGGTTTTGGTTTAGATATATAAAGAATTCAGACAAAAAGAACAAACACGTAATTAATTTTATTATAATTCAACTAACTCACCACAATTTATCAATTTTGAAATGTAATTATTTTTTGTGTTTTTAGTTTAACCAAAACTAAATGTAGTATTTTTGGGTTGTTAATTTCAGTTTTGTGAATTTAACTTAACTTTATTTTTTCAAATATAACACAAAATGTTATTTGCGTAATTAATTAAATTACTGATAAAGTCAAAGATGATTTTTTATGTAAATTGAATGAAAATGTACTTATTTTTTGGTTTATTTATTTAAGTAAGAAAAAGAAAAGATTAATTAATGATTTTATGTGATTTTTATTTACTTTATTGATTAGAGATTTAAATCTAGAAATATTTTTAAAGGCATTCTACAGGTTAACTAACTCTTCATTTCATTAATATAAATCTCTACTTTAAAAAATATAACTTAATTTCAAAAATTTATTTTTTGTTCAAATAATCTATGATCTAATGCAAATGATTGATTCAATCATTAATTACTAAATTCAGAACTTATACTTATTCCTTAAATTTTTTTAACTTCTGTTTGATCTAATTTAAATGAATAAATAAATCACCAGATCAAATTAAACTAGTTTTTGTAACAAATTAGGAACTTTTCCTGTTGATAGATTATTCACTGTATACTTGCAATGATCATCATCATTATAAGGTTTATTGTATATTAATAGGGCTGTGACAACATGCTTTAATTAAAGAATATTCTTGTCACAGACTTGACTATTTTGCGATTTTACCATTTCTTTTAATTCTGTAGATATTAGTAGGGCAGTGCTGTGACAATATGATTCTATTAAAGAATATTCTTGTCACAGAGTTAACTATTTAGCGATTTTACCATTTCCTTGTAGTCATTCGTAATAACTACCGAATAAAAAAAAATGATAAAATAGTGAAGTCGAAAGTCCCCTACAAAGTAACAAGTAGGGCTGTGACAAGGATATTCTTTTATTAAAGA
>JAYKTE010000087.1:127815-146213 GCA_036873565.1 Xipholeptos notoides
TATTTCACCTACCGAGCAATTTCCAAAGGTTCTGCTAGATTTGAATTATTTCTCAGGATTTGTTTGAATTTAAGAATGTTAAATTTACTCTATTTCAACTACTGTGCAATTTCTATAGGTTCTGCTAGTTTTGAACTATTTCTCAGGATTTGTTTAAATATAAGAATGTTAAATTTACTCTGATATTTCAATTACTGTGCAATTTCTATAGGTTCTGCTAGTTAGAAGTATTATTTAAAAAAAAAAATGAGATAAATAATATAATACTTAATGTTGTCTTCACATTTTCTTTGGTTTTGAGTTGATACTGTTTTGTTTTATGTAACCATGTCAACATAGCAAGGAATTTAAAAATTTTTAGGTTTTTTTTTTTTAATGTTTTTATGTAACCATGGAGATGTTCTGATTTTAAAATTCTTAATTTTTTGTGTGGTTAATATTTCTTGTGTTTTCAGTTAAGGTTTATAGAGATGTAATAAAGGAATACTTTTTGTAGAAATACATAAATTGCTACAGAATTCCTAAATTTCTATTTAATCCTAATAATAGCTTTTTGTTATACATTTAATTTCTGCTTTTTCTATATCTGCCTGAGTGGCAATCTTTATTTGCAAAAAAATAAATACACTCAAATTAGGAACAAGGCTGTAGAATTTTGTTGGGGGTAGGGGTTTAGAACTTGGGGCTGCCATCGCTAGTCCTTATCCTTAACTAGACTCATTCATGACCCTTATAAAAGTACCAATATGTGTCTGAGTGGAGAAGGAATTAAAGAAATAGGAACCCTGGTGACCTAGGGAAAAAAACGACACAGTCGATATTTTGGCCCTCTATGGTTCTCTAATAGAACAGTTCTAAATGGCTAGTTGGTAATTTTGCTAAGTCAGGGTCCAAAGGATTAATAGAACAGCTCTATTGGCTAGTTGGTAATTTTGCTAAGGGTCCAAAGGGTTAAAGACCGTCCATAGTAATATAAAAACATTATACTTATCTTAGTGAGGCAAGAAGATCTTTATTGTTTGTAAGAAGCAACTGAAGAAAATAAAGGTCTAAAGTTGATAGAATATTATAAATGAATAAACCATATTTATTTTTAATTAACATCAATAAATCATTTGTAAATTTGGATATAGGTCTATTTCATTCTTATTACATATCATCCAACTTGAATATGTACAATTACTCAAAAGTCATTTTGAAGGAAAACTTTCAAAAGTAGGAACAGATTGTCATTCCTGGTTTGGTTTCATCCTTTAAAGAAATTGAATAAAAATTCAAGATAAAAACAAAAAAAATTATTTCACACTTTTTATCTTCACAAATTAGAGTTTGTGAATTTAAATCTAAGAATACTTGATTGAAATTCTAAAAATTATATTTAAAAAAAATAACAAATACTTTTTATAATTAAGCCATTTATCTATGTTGCAATGGTTACATAGAATAAGACAATTTATTGAAAATAAAAATGGTTTTAATTAATCCCTCATAGTTTTATAAATTGTCATGAAGGGGAATTACTTAGTTCAATTCTCTGACTGAATAATCATGGGTTGTGGGTTTTATTTAAGCTTTTTCACATAATTTTCATATATTTTTTCCTTCTATTAATTTGTTAGTATTTATATTATTACTCTGTCATCCATTTTCTTCGTTTTTTCCATAACAGTCATGACTATATAATTTATTATGTATAAAAATTTTACACAATTTGGCACATGGCCTTTGGGAGGGGGGGGGGGCAATTTAAAACAACATACCATAGATAATAAAATGAATGATTTAATTTTCCATTGCTAAGATGAATTACATTGGAATCTTAGAATTTGTTTATATTTATGAAGAATTAGTGATTTTTATTTTATTTTGACAACTTTTAATTGCATAATTATTAATTAATCAGTATTTTTTAATGTCATTGAAGAAGTAAATTTGCATTTATTAAGCATTTAGTTATTCTACTTAAAGAACATATTCTGTGTATTAAAATGATTATTCTAGCATTCTGATAACCTCTAAGATAAAACTAATAAATTATGATATATAACTTTTTAGTATGAAGCCTGGAAGCTCTAACACAAGAAATAGCATCATGTATTGCAATACTGCTTTCCATAAAATTTAAAGCTAAATGTTCATGCACCAAATTATTAAAACAACTGTAACCATCAATTTTTTTTTAGTGGGCATATTTCTGTTTTTTCCAATTTTATAAACAAGATTCAATATGTGTATCCTGATTATGACATTTTACTTTACCTCAACATATGCCTTTCCAATTTGAAGAAAAAATATCTTTAAATGAATTCTTAAAGACACAGGACCAAATTTTGATCATTAAAACTTTAATAAATCGATAGAAGATAGAATTTAAGCAATGGAAATTTATAAATATTATAAATAATCATTATCAATTATTATATATTTATAAGAACAACCTTTTACAATCTTGCACAATTACATAATATCTTTGAAACACACATTTTCTTTGCATCCAAATTTATAATTTTTCCTAATTAAAAGTTAAATCTTTTAAATAGGTTTTTACATTGAAAATTTTATTTTTTGAAACATAAAATTTCAATCTCTTAAATTTGATCTTTTAGTTTCCTTTCTTTTCTTCCATTTTTTCTACGGTGTGTTTTTATAAAATCATTTTCAGACATTTTAATTTCTAATATTTTTTGCATTACATAACCTCTGCAATTATATTTTTCGATAAATAAATTTTAAAATGGTTTTGACAATTCTTAAAACTTTTCTTTTAAGTCCTTTCTTATTTATTTATGAACAAATAAACAGTCTGACAAAAATTGGCCTGTTTTTATTTCAAAGTGTAAAAATTACAATAACAGAAATATTGTATGTTCCATTTAATGTAAATTCAGTCCTTTTTTTAATCAATTTTTTTTCTTAATTCTTTGTAAGTTTATGAAAAAAAAAAATGATTTAATAAAATCAGGAACGAAGGGAAACCACTCTCTGTAACCTTTGAATTTTAAATTTGAGGGACACAATCAGTATTAGATTTTTTTTTCTCTTAAAGATTTTTTGGTGATAAAAGATTATTCAAAAATTAACTTCATAATTTTTTTGTAAAATCATTATTTTCCCCCTAACTCTTAATTAAAATCTAAAATGCATGTATTTTTAGCAAATATTTAATGAAATAAAATATTTCTTATGACTTTCTTTAATTCAGAGAGAAAAAAAAACAAAACTACATTTTGCATTTTATTTATTTGTGTCTCTCTCTTTAACAGAAATGACTCGACATTTTAACAGAATTTTTTTCTTCTAGATATTTTTCTTGGCCTAAATCTTTAAACCAGAGTGAGAAAAAAAATTAACAGCAACAGAAACTAATTTATTTTTTTGAATATATTTCTCTTACAAATTCATTCTAAGCGTGAAATAAGCAAAAAACGAGTTTTTACTTGACTCTATGTTCATTGTCCTTATTATTTTCTTAAAATTATTCAGTTTAGGTAAGAACCCAAGTTAAATTCACGAGGATCACAAACCACACGTGCACTAATTTCAAAAAATGTTTCTTCTTGGAAAGGGGCAATACTCGACCCATGGAAAATAATTTTCTAAATTTTAATGAAACTGTTCCTAAAACAAAAGAAATCACCACCACCACCACCACGGCCACAAAAACAAGAAATCTTCAGATACACTGTTTTTTGGTCTTCAATTAATCTAATAAATGCTTTTGTGTTATTTGTAGTGAGGAGGAGACAGTGAAAAAAAATTTATTTATTTTCTCTCATCATAGACCAATAATAATACTATTATATTTTGTTTGATCGTACAAATTCAATTTTATTTCGATACTATTCATTAATTGATACTTATTTGTACAAAATTACGATTGTTAGGATTTTAACCTCGTTCGTTCTTCTTCTATTTCAATTTTTCACGCATCTGCCATTATTTTATGTATGCTTCTTTTCATTGCAATAGAGAGAGAGATTATATCAGCATCCTCCTCCCTCTTCCACACAAATATACTTTTTTTCTTTTTAAATCTTCGTGTACCTTTTATTGTGCCCCCCTTTTTATACGTAACCCCTCCTTTTCTTTGTCAATCTCCCTCCCTCCCTTCGTCTAAACAACTTTTCTTTCCACTACCTTGTCCTCTTTCCCTTTCTTTTTTCTACTGTCTCTTTCTTTCTGTCACAGCTGCTGCTGCTCTCACTCTTCCCACTCTTTTTCTTCTTACTTACTGCTGCTACTTCTACTCTTACTACTACCACCAACAAACAACCAGTCAGCCAAGCTGCTTGCTTTCTTTCTTTTTCTTTCTTTCTAAATATATATATGTCTCTTTGTCTCTCCCCTTCTTTCTCTCTCCCCTCCTTTCTTTCTTTTTACTCTAATAATGTTTAGGACATAGCAACCATTATCACGGAAGTAGCCGAAACTCCACGAAAACTTTTTTACTTGGTGCATCATGGGTAATATTTAAGCTTATTCCAGAATCAGTGATGATGCAAATGGCGTCTTTATTGTTTGACTGGTTTTAGACTAACGAATATTTCTCTTGTTCGTTACTCGCTTATACCTTCAAACTTTTCCTGAAAATTTACGAATCCTTCTTCTCAGTAAGTAGTGTTGATTTTTGTCACTTTCTTTGCTTTCTCTCCATATATTTACAACGTTATAACGGGCGATAACTAAGATTGAATTTATATTTTCAAAATGGCGAAGTCACGCGGTTACTGCCCTTGTGCAGGGGCGACAATTTTTGCGTCAGTTTTTACCGGCTTTCCTCGGTGGCTAACACGCTAATTTGATCACAGTTCGAATCCCTAAAGATGGGGCTTCATTTTGCCACATAAAACATACGTACACCGCTTATGGCCATTGTCTTTGAACAAGTCTCATCTAAAAGACCTATTTCTTTCTCGTTCACTTTCTTCTCGTCTTTTACATTTCTACCAATAGATTTCAAATTAAAATGGCGGCGCCTAACAAAACTCTTGCTTGACTTTTTTTTCCCTCTTTTCTCCACTTCACAATTTGTGTATGTGTGTGCGACTTTCTCTTTATGTGTGTCTAGTGTGTGTTTATGTTCGTTTTTACCGCATTCTGTCTTTATTTACTGGTATAATTAGTTGGCTTTATTATTTTATTTTTATTTTATCCTTTATTTATAATTAAATTCTGCTTTAAAATATATTTTTTTAATTCATTGGGAATTTCTAGCCAAATTATTATTATTCGTCATTGGATTCTCCCTCCCTTTTTTAAATAAATTTTCATAAGTCATAAAATATTTTTTCAAAATCATATTTACCAAAATTACATGTTAAAAAAAATAATAAAATACGATTAATTAATTGTCCTAGAAAATTAGGTTTAAATAATCTTAATTAAATTTAGCATAAGTTCTTTATAAATAAAATAAATATAATACGTGTCGACAGTGTTTTAGCATATTTTTAGTTTTTTCGCTGATTAATTTACTAAGTTCATTTGACTTAAGTGTTAGTGTTATTCATAATATTTATTATTTCCAAAGTATGTTTTTATTAATAAGGGAATAAAAGAATTAATGACGGTCATCGTAGAATTTCAATTGTGTAAGTCAAGAAAAATAAAATTTCTATTTTTATAATTGTGTTCGCGTTACTAGTTGCAATTTGGTATGATCAATTATTGAACCAATTTACTTAATTCGAATTCCTGTAAATCGTTCACTTTTATTACAAAAATTAATTTTACATTTTAAATAATCGATCTCAAAATTGTCCGTTAAAATGATTTTAAAAAGCGTTGAAAAACAAACAATGTCGCTTAAAACCAATATCGTTTCCAATGTGTTCAGTTTAATTATTGATATTCAAAATTCTTAAAATTTTAATTTAAAGTCGATTTCTCTATACTTTGCAATCAAATTTTACTAAGTTTAAATATGAATAGTATTTAAAAAAAAAACGTATTTGTAATAAGCACTTTTTTCATCTTAAATCCTTTTTTTTATTTTATATTAATGTATTTTTTTCGGTAGTGGGGGTGGGGGGTGGTGTGGTGCACCCGCTTTTCTTATAACAAATTTCTTATACTGTGACCTCCTTTTTCTTTTTCCTTCTTTTACGCTTACGTTTTTTCTTTCTTTCTCTCTATTTTTGCTACTCACTCAAAATAAATAAACAAATTCTTCGTCCTGTCTTTATTTCTTTTTTCCGTTTTTTATTTTAAAAAGGCTAATAGTTTGCGGAAGTCGTCATTTAAGAGAAAGAAGTCTATCGAAATTCAAGTGTAATAATAATCTGTACTTCTTCCCGCCAAAGTACTACTGGGTGTCCCCAATCAACTGTCCCACCTATCTTTCTTTCGCCATTTCAATTATTTACGAATTGTTCAATTAGATTCATAATTCTTGCTTGTTGGTTTCATTCTGTATATTTGAATTTATTTTCAGAAGAGTCAACAGTTTTCAAATATCTAGACAGTCTTTTTTTTTTTTTTAGTTTGTCAATGATGATGATATGTTTATAAAATGTGTTGTAATAGTAATAGTAGTAGTAGTAAACGATATTGCCATCCATGTACATATTGTATAGACAGGTACTAGGCTTAGTATAGCATTTTGGTTTTGTAGTTTACATAGTAGTTGTGTGTGTGTGTGTGTGTGAACACGCTCACTTTCAATATTGTGTTATTGTTGTTTAATGTTTTCATTTTGGTCCACAAATTTTGTTTAATATCCTTTAGTACTTCTAGTTTTTTTTGGGTATTTTGCTTCGAATTCTAATAATTTACAAGTACTTTTTAAAAAAATAATCAACGTGGGTGTGGTGGAAGAAGAAGCAGCCCTGCTACGCATTTTAATACAATAAATGCGAACTGTTGACCTTTTCAAATATGTTCTTTTTTAGATAGATTCAAGGTCAAAGTATTGTTAATTGTTTCTTGTACCAATTTTGTTTTTCAAAATCACTTACTTTATGAATGAAGAAACAGTTTTGTTTTGTTTTGTTTTGTTCTTAACGATGAAAATTTTGTGTTTGTCTAGTGGATTTAGTTTTATAATCATTCATAGGACATATCACTAAACATGATTCTATTAAATTTAATTATTCTCATATTTTTTCTTAAATTCAGAAAAAGGTAAAGCTGGCTTTAAAATTATAAGGATTATTTATTTATCTCGGTATTTTTTAGACGGCTAACAAAACTAAATAAAGTAGAAAATTAAAGAAGAGTTACTCTATTAGGGGACGTAACTAAATATATTTTTAACAATTATTTAATTTGATCTAAAAAGAGAATAATATTTTTTATTCAAATAACTATTGAAATTATTTTAATGATTTTGCTTCAAATAACTGTTTTATAGCTTAAAATGATTTAATGGGATGAAAAAAGGTATGGTTTAAGTGATCAGTATTTCCACGTGCTCATTTTATTATTACTAAAATCTTACTTTTTTTCCATACAGACAGCTTACAGCTACCTTTATTTTCTTTTTGTGTACATCGAAAATCGAATGAGTCATTAAAAATTCAATTTGTATGAATTTGAAACCTCTTCTCATTCGTAACTATTAAAAAACAAAAAAAAACATCCGGATATCCTTTTTTTTATAAAATGTCAAGAAGAAATTCTTTAAATTTTATTTACCATTTTAAAACCACCATAACTTACTTTTTTCTATATATTTCACACCCCATTAACTCGTTTGTTACTAAAACTTCCTTAATCGCTCTTTTCAAATGAAAACTTAACACTTCTACCTATGATCTTTTTAAATATTTATAGTTAAATTGTTTCGATGTACATTTTTCTTTGTTGAATTAATAATGAAACGAGAAGATAACATTTCTCATTTTCACTCAACGCTTAATTAAATAAATAAAGTATGCTTTAAAACGAATTCCAATAATCACAAAAATCCCTACAAATAATTTCATTTTCTTTTTTAAATATACTTTGATACAACTAGATATGTGTTTTGATTTGATACTGATTGTCATATCATAGTGTTTTTTTAAATTTCAATTTATTTTTCAATGAGATAAAGAATTTAAATAGAAACTAAAATGATGGCTTCCTATTTGTCATCAGAAATCATTTACCAGAATCATTTTTTTATATAGAAATTCATCGTGCAGTTAGTACTTTCACTTCTTCATTATATTTTAAAGGATAACGAAAACATTGTTATGTGATTAAAGACTGATTATTAAAAACTGAAAAAAGATTGAGTTTTATTACTTTTAGAATTAAATTTGCAAAGTACATGGATGATCTAAAAGATATTTCTAATAAACTTTCACCATTTAGAATAATTTTTTAAAACCCATGTCTTTGTAGTCTAACCTTGATCAGGGAAAGTAGAAGTAAAGCAAACTGAAAAAAAAAATTAAATTTTTTTTAGATCAGATAATTGACTGAAAAGAAAATAATTGGATGGTTTTGACATTCAATACAAAGTAAAAATCATTACCACTTTGTTAGTTTCTAGTTTTTAACCATTGATTTTTAATAACCATATTAATGAAGATGTTTTTTATTGTTTATCATATTTAGAATATCTAATTTTCCTTGTCATTGTTAACTTTGTCATTCATCCATCCAATACAGGGAGTTTAAATAATAATTGCATTTTTTAATTTTTCTTTTTTTCTAACAGGAAATACATTCGAGCCTTTGGATGAAATTACAGCCATTTCATGTTGATGCTGCTGTTTCAGAATGTCTTGAATTAATAAATATAAGAAACTTTTATTGATTGCTGTGTTAAATTAAAGATTAGTTATTTTACAACCTGACCAGTAGCACAACAATCTTTAAAATTAACTATGGAGGTGTCGAAAAGCAGTCTTTCTCAACCACTTAACCCAACAACTATACAAACTCAAGATGGTACTATATCAATACCAACATCCCATGTTATTGAAACAACATTACCCTCTGAAACACATGTAGTGACAAGTGTTGATATTATTCCTGGTACTCATTTAACAACAGTGCCTGAATCTTTAGTAACATCTAGTGGTGTTCAACAAACAGAAACAGTTTATGTTTCTTCTGACCTGTTTGGATCATTGTCTCAAGTTCAAACCACCACATCAGAAACTATGGAAACAACAGAAGTTGGTAATACCACTGTGGTTGATGGTGTTACTTATGCTCTTATTAAAGATAACTCTTTGGATAGTAGTACACTAACAACTCAGGCTGCTTGTGTTGATGCACCCAAATCTCTGCTGAGTGGTTCCTCTGGTAGTATGGACGTAGAACTTATTCCTGTAGTGGAGAATGTACCATTACAGGTCATGGCAGTTGAAGAAACATCTGATAAAGATGTTAAGAAGGAAACAATAATGGAATCTTCTGGGAAACATCAACTTGTTCAACATGCTGTCCTCGTTCAAGATTCTAACAATCAAGTGTCTGCAGCATTAATACCAACTGGTGAAAAGGCTTCCATTTCTAATAAACCTTCTGATTTTGTGACAGCATCTGGAAATATTAATTTATCAATGAACAACACTTATGTAACTGCTGATGATAAATCAGCTGAATGTGTTAATATACAAATTGGAGACAAAACATATAGTTCTAAAATTGAGAATAAATCTCCCGTTATTGAAGAAACACTGATGAAAGAAACCTACATTCAACTTGGACACAATGTTTTAAAAGAGGGTGATAATGTTGATTTTGACAAGGCAACTCTTCAAACTTCAGCTGAAGGTACCCAATTTTTTGTCATTGATTTAAGTGAAACTGAAGTACAGAATTCAATTCCAATGGAGATCGAAACTGAGCAAATTATCAAAGCAGAAGGTATTGGGGAATGTAAGAATGATAATGACCCAGAAAATGATGGAATAAACAAAGTGCCTACAGATTCATCTCCTTATTTTGTAATTCAGCAAGTAACTGAAAGTACTACTGCTGATGATGATGATAATGATGACAATCAAGAAAAAGAGTTCCTTCCAATAAAACAATTACCTGTCGATTTTAAACATCTCGTACCCCTTGGTTCCCAAATAAAAAGTGGAGATGGTACAGCCATCGTTTCTTTACCAAAGGATCAACAAAACATAGATAGACATATAGATTCCATGGCAAAGAATACAGATGATGAGCTGCTCATCACAAATATCCAAGGTGGTGCTGAAGTTATAATGGTTGACATTGGTAGCACAGCATCTGTAGATACTGAAACCACAAAATGTTTCAATTCAGATGAGCAAACAGAAGCTTCATTTGTGTGTGTTTCTGATAATCAGAAAGAGACTGAACCACAACTAACTGAAAAGTCTGTTCCTGCTGCAGCACTAGTCAATATCACAACTAGTCCTCATGTAGCAACTACAACAACCACTTCATCCTCCACGGCAGCAAACGTGCAAAATGTTTCCAAATTCAAAGATGCTGAACAGCAGACTGAAAAGAGAAAACCAGACCAGCAGCAACTTCAACAAACAGCAGTAACTGTAACTATAGCAACGACCCAGCAGTCCCAACAGTCTACAATTTCTCAAACTATAAGTGAATCTAAACAATCTCAACAACTTCCAGCAAAACCAGTTGTTACAACAGAAGTTAAAACCTCCCAAGCACAAGATTCACAAGTGAAAGTTGATCAACCTCAAGAAAATAATCAAGCCCCTCAACAAGCTACTAAACAGACCTCCTCCTCATCAATATCTTCTAATTCTTCCATAAAACCAACTCCTCCACCTCAAACCCAGCAAAGCCAACTCTCTAAACAGTCTCAGCCTTCCCAAGTACAGAAAGATGAGGCTAAAGCTGTTACGACTACTAGTACAACTACTGCTGCTGGAACAAAAACTACCACCACCACTACCATTAGTACAAGTACCACTACCACCACCAAATCATCGAAAACAAATGCATCATCATCCTCATCTACTCCTGTAAAAGATAAGGAATCAGAATCAACTGTAGAAACTCAACCAGAACCTTCAAAAAAGTCAGAAGTAGAAGATCAGGATTCTGACTCTAAATCTGGTTCTAAAAAAGAATCCCAAGAATCACACACTCCAAGAAAAAGAGGTCGACCACCAAAGTCAACAGCTTCAACTGTCCAGACTCCAGATAATCAAGAGACTCCCAAGTCTGGTGGACGTTCGTTACGTGTTCGCAGCAAAGAAACAAGTGGGGATGAATCTGAATCAAGTACTAATAAAGATTCAGTATCTTCTAAAAAGAAAGCTTTTACTCCAAAAGATGCAGATCTATCGGAGGAAAATGCTGAGAGTGCTAGTGAATCTAAAACAGAAAGTGTCAAACGAAAACGAGGCCGTCCTCGGAAAGACGACTCTGGTGAGAAATCAGAAACTCCACCTCCTAAAAGAGGTAGACCTCGGAAAGATTCTTCCGTAGAAAAAGCTAATGAAGTTGATTCTCCAGATACAAAGTCTCGACGGCACCGCTCTTCTAATGAAGAGGAAGAGGAGGAGGAAGAAGATGAAGGAAGGCGTCGATCTGGAAGAATTAAAAAAGGACAAGAAGACAAAACTCCTAAAAAGAGCTCCCCTGAAACTTCGAAGAAAAAAGATAAGGTGTCTTCTAAAGTCAAAGATCATGAATCACTTTCAGCGTCCAAAAAGAGTGAGGAAACTCCTCCAAGAAAAGGGAGGGCGGCACGAAATAAAGATGCAGAGAAACAAAAAGAGAAAAAGAAAGATTCCGATAATGAGGTGCATGAAAAATCATCTCGTAAAGGGAAACAGGCAAATGAAAAAGAAGGGGAACCAGTTGCAAGCACGTCTGGTATCAAATATACAAAGAAAGGAAAGGTCTCTGAGGAGGAAGAGGAGGAGGAAGAGGAAGAAGCAGTCTTATCTGAAGAAAGTGATGAAGCTGGACCTGAAATAACCAGAACTGATGATGTTAATCAAAAACTATCAATGTCACCATCTAAAAAGAAAACTAAGTATACTGAAGACACCGCAGTTGCAGTAGGTACTAGTACTATTTATGATGAGAGTGAGGAAGAAGAGCTGGATGATCACCAGGTAGTAAGTGAAAGTGAAGAGGAGGAAGACAGTGATGAGTATGGAGGAGCAGTTATTGCATCACCTAGAAAGAAAACCATGTCATATACACATCTTAAAAACTCTATGCAAGATCTGAAACAAGAACCACTTGAAATGGAAGTTGATGAAATGGAAAGCTTTATTGAAGATAAAAATGAAAATTCAATTGGAGACCGTGAAGAAAGGAAGATATTTGAGCTTGAAGAAGATTCTCTTTCGCAAATAATCTATGGAGAAGATGGGGCTGAGAGTACACCACTGAGAGTGCCGAGGCGAAGAATGGGCGATAAACAAGATGATATCTACAACATTGATCAAATTGATGAAGATGAGTTTCTTGCTGCCAGAAATGCTGCCCAACAAGATAAATCTCCAAGAACACCTCAAACTCCTCAGTTTGTGGAAGTAGAAACTGTATTTGAATCACCTGGGAGGAGGTCTGTACAAACACAAACAGACCCACGGCTTAGAAAAAAGAAATTTGGTCCACTTGGTCAAGAAGGTGAAATTGAAGAACTTGACCCAGAAGATGCGGAGATGTTTAGGAGACATCGACGCAAAAAGGAGTATTCTGATTTTGGTCTTTTTGAAGATGAACCAAAAAGAAAAAGTGTTAAACGTAATACAGAAGAGGCTTTGAAATGTCCTTTTTGTGACAAGTCTTTCATTGGTCTTGTTAAGCACATAAAGAGTAAGCATCGTCACGAACCAGATTATGATGAAGAGATGCGTAATGCTAAATGGAGAGAACGCATCATGAAAGTTTCTACACAGGGAGGAGAAGAGACAGGTGAAACATGTATTGAATGTGGCAAAGTGACCAAGAATATGAAACGTCACCAAGAACTCCATCAGCAAAATAGAATGCAAAGTGCCTGCCCAATTTGTGGAAAGGTGGTTTTGAGAACTGGAATTAGTTCACATATGCGTACTGTTCATTCAGGAAGGAAGCCTTATAAATGCCCTCATTGTGATTATTCATCAGCATTCCGTGGAAATCTTAACACTCACATCAAAGGCATGCACTTGCACACCCGCCAGTATTTGTGTGATGTATGCAAAGCTGCATTTAAAACATTAGGAGCTCTCATTGGACACACTAAGCGTGTTCATGAGGGATGGAAATCACCTAACCAAAAGATTTTCATTTGCTCTGTTTGTGAAAAACGTTTTACCAAGAAATACCATGTTGATAGACACATGCTCATCCACACTGGGGAGAAACCTCATAAATGCACTGACTGTGGGCGTTGTTTTAATAACAAGTCTAATCTTATGTCTCATATTCAACTGGTGCATAAAAAGTTATCACCTTACCAATGTGATATGTGCCAGGAAACCTTTAAGAGGAAAAAGTTATTGCTTGAACATATTGGGAAGGTTCATGTTGCTGCTGGAGAAATGGCTCCTCTCATTAAGGATGAAGATGATGATGATGATGAGGAAGAATTCGAAGACATGGATGAAGATATGGAAGAATTGCATAAAGGTACAGTTGCCACAGAACTTGTTGAATCTCCTGCTGTGTATGCCACAGTTACAGATGGATCTGTTGCCGAAGGAACCTATACAGCAGTTGTAACAGACGGAACTCATGACCTTACAAACCAAACCATCACTACATTGCAAACAGAAGGTGGACAGGAGACCATTATTATAGTACACACTGCCAATCCAGAAGAGGTTGCCCATGCAATTGTGGAACAAGGGGACGGCACTGTGCAATATGAAACCACTGGACAAACTATAACTGGAACAACTGCAGCTGAATTGTTTTCACAGATGCAATCATAAAATGGTATGTATAATTCTTGTTTAAAAATGTGTGTGTGTGTGTATATATATATATAAATTAATGGTGCAATAGAAATATAAAGTCTCTAAGTCAGTTTATTATACTTAAGTTGAAATTCCTTGATGTATAATATTTCATATATTTGATTCTTAATTGTTCTATATAATTATAATGGTAAAATTTTATTTTTATTTTCCAGATCTTATGGAAACAATGATTTCAGTCTTCAATGCTATATGGACAAAAATGTTATTGCTGCAACACTGGACAATATTGCTTGTCTGAATTTGAGATGAGTTTTGATTATTATCATTATTCAAATTATTGGGATTTCTATTATCATCTTTATTGTTATATTTACAACAAGTTGGTCAATATGTCCTTTGGCAATCTTTCACTTAATGTTCAATCTAGGAAGCCTTTATGTTGTGCTCTAGAGTATTCTAGAAACTTTGAAATAAAATTTCTCAACAATTTACAGTAAATTATTCTCATTCTGTAATCATAAATTTATACACCACGATGGGATGTGACAGTTCATATTTCGCAAAAAAAACATCAATTGTTTTTGTATCCCCTTTTTTTTTATTTTTTTTTTTAAGCATTTTTAACCATTTATGCCTGCAAATGGACAAGCACTAAATTGATATCAATTAGAGATAATTGATTTTTCTGTGCCATGTCTTTTAATTTTTCAAAATGTATGGATCTCAAAGCACGCTAAAATTCTCTTTTTATAAAATCTACTCACATTGGATTGGATGTTAGTTTTTTTTAGTCTTAAGCCATCATATACTATTCAATTCTATCCTTGGTTTACTTTTAAGATCATTATGACCTTGCATACAGAAGGGTTCTTTTAGTTTAACTTTTCACCATTCCTCTTTTTATAATTCTTGCACAAGAATAGATAAGTAGTTAACTATACTGGATTTTTCTATTTCTCCCCTTACTACTTTGTTTGAGTCTTTTAGTGGGTGACATGTCTCACTTTAGTATATTTTACTACTACAAAAAATTAAATATATATATATATATATATATAACCTTCCAAATTTTCTCCAATAAACCCTTCACCAATTAGAAACACTGAAATATTTTTTGTAATTCTTTGGTTATCTCGTCACATTTATCAAGGTTTGTTACATTTTCTGGGTAATCATTGCAATAGATGTTTTCCCTTGATATAATCCTTTCCTCTTGATTTATGTAATTGTCACTGCTTATTTGTCTTTATCCAGTGTTGTAGACAATGGATGATACCTTCCTTTATATCAATAGTAAGAAAAGTTGAAGTTTATTACAATCCAGTAAAGTTTTGTTTTTAATGCAAATATTTTACAGACAGAATTCACATTTTCTAGTAGAGTTTAAATGTCTTCCATTGTATGAATATGTCATCCACATATCAAAGCAACGTAATTTGTTTTAGTGGTGTAGTTCCAAAAGTCATTTCTTCAAAGTACTCCTTGTATATATTTTTACCAGTACTATTGTTGGTATGTCGAACTCAATTTCAAAGTAGTTTGTACACGATAGGTAAACATCTATTATATTATTCTCTATGGAAGTATAGCTGTATTCATTGGGCAAAGGGTCACCAGCAGTTAACTTATTCCTAAACAATTTCCAAGGCCACTTTTGTGATTAGATTTATTGTATTGGGAGCATTATATTGATCTCTATGTAATGGTTGATACTTTTGAACATAGGTTAATGAATTAGCCATAAATGAATTGTGCAGCTGTATAAAGAAGGGACTCAATCATATGCTAAGCCTAGGCAGCTAACAACATATCTCAATTGAATATGATCTTTATTAAGTTTTAGTAAAGAAAATGAGAATTCTAGCGTGCTTTGAGATTCCACGCATTTTGAAAATTAAGACATGATGACTGATAAACATCTCTGATTGGCATTCATTAAGAGACTGTTTGTTACCATAGGGATATGGTTAAGAATGCTTAATAAAAAAAATTATATATGAGCAATTGACATTTTATTTTTAAAATGTCCATTAATCCCCTTCCCCAAATGAAGTATCAACTAATGCTTACATAATGTGAATAGTCTAATCTTGTAGATTTGATAAAAAGTTTAGTTCAAAATTCCTGGAATACAACATATGAACTTCCTAAGTTTGAGCAATATCTGAAAAGTACTGACGGGGATATCTGCCAAAATGTGTATATTCACAAAGATGAGAATACAAGTTCAAATAGTTTAAACAATGATAATTGGACAATATAATTTCATAGCTAATTAGTTTGGGGTGAAAATGTTTTATGGCTGGACACTTTACTTCTCTTTCAACTTTTTTTAATTTATTTTTATTTTATTTTTTATTTATTTTTATGTAAACTTTCTTTTTTTTTTTTTTTTTTAATCCCATGTGGACATTGGTGGTACCAGCAGCAAAATTCAAGCCATGTAAATTTTGATGTTTAAGCAACTTGATTGAATGAGTTGAATTGCAAGGGGTACAAATTAGCTATTATGAATAGTATTTTTCTTTATAACATTGCTAATATAAAGAAACCTCATTATTCAAAGTAAAAGAATTGTATGACATTAAAATTATTTTCCAGAATATTTTTCCCCAGAAGATAATCTTCATTTATAGTATAAAAGATACTGAAAAATGTGTGTGTGCGTGTGTTTGCATATACCTGTATATGTATATATGTCAATATGTGTAGTTCAAATACTCTCAGTATACTGATTTTTAAAACTAGAAATCCTATATATCGAGATGTATTAAAGATAAAATTTTATTTGCAGGAATAGGCATAGGGAGATAATTGTTTGGTATATTTAATTTGCTTTCTGAAAAATATACTTGAAGAGTGATTTATTAAAAATCATCCCTTGTAAATGCAGCAAAGGTACCATATGAATGCATGTTTGTCAGATTTTTATCATTTCTCTTGCAAAACCAGTTTGATTTTTTTTTTATCTTCATAGATTTTCTTGCATTGGAATAATGCACATACATTATATATACATACATGCCATCACTATTACCTTTTTTTTTCTCGTTTCATAAAATAAACAATTGTATTTAAATACTATAAATGGGTATGTATTTTTTCTATTATAGTTGATTCCAAGTTGTATAGACCTGGTAAAAATAAAAAGGAGTATTTCTTTAATATACTTTAAAATTACTGTAAACAAACTTATTTGCAATATGTTGTGGGTGGGTGGGTGTATATATATATATATATATATATATATATATATAGTGTGTTTTATGATCTCTGCTGCTAGTAATGATCGACAAACTGTTCTAGCTCTGGCTGAGCAGATACTTATAAGAAATTTTAAAAAGTTAAATATTGCAATATTGACATTTTTATAATTCACCAATATGAAGGAAAAACCTAATAACATTGTGTGCTATTTTATATTTCAAATCATAATATATTTTATAGCAGCATTGAATCTTAATTCATCTTAAAAAATACAATTTTGTAAGTTATCATTAAAATTATAAAAAATATTCTTTAAAATTAAATTCTGAAATTTAGTAACTATTTTACTTTATTATCAGTTTATTTCCTCTTTCCCTGCCCCGTTCATTCTAAATGTCATGATGAACCAATGTTCTTAAAAAGTGTCCAGATTAAAACTATGGTATATCACAGTATTTTTTAAAGTGCCTTAATGTCTATTATATCCACTTAAATGTGCCATAAGAAGTTCTAATAAAAAAAAAAGTAGCACAATTTACATTTTGTTAATTCTTATAAGTGAAATTTCAAGGTAAAAAAATTGTAGAATATTTCAACAACTAAATATATTTTGTTTCATAACCAAAGACAGCTTTTAAACCAATTTTACTGTATTTTTTGTGAGTGGTTGTGAAAATCATGTAAACCCTTTTTTTTTTTTTTTTTTTTTTTCTCTTCTGTTTCTTAAAATCTGTAAGTTTCCAGTTGGTTTTGGATTTTAGTTCATTTTTTATCATTTAAATGGAAACCTTACTAGAATATGTATAGTAATCTCCCTACACACGTTTATTATACTAACAAATCTTATACCTTCATGCATAATGATTACTATTGTACTATTTTTTTTTAATAAAACAAAATATTAACAAAATCCTAAAGCTAAAAAAGTAATCTTCTTCTTCTTTCTTGAAATATTTCCTTACTATTGCAAATATTCAACTGTGTATCACTTTTTATAAATAGTTCAAATTATTAAATCATCCATTATAGTTATAGTATTATCGTTAAGTTTTTTAACTAGATTTTTTTTAATGCTTACTTTAAGTAAAACCTAAATATTCCTTTTTAAAATTGGTCAAAGAAGCTTGTTGCTTTTGATTGATTGTTTGCTAAAGCTAAAATCATGCCCTGAAATAGAAAAAAAAATACCTATCAGTTTTACAAAATTATATAAGGTGTATGTGTGTGTTTTTGTGCAGACTATTATTCCAGACGGAAAATTGAAGATAACCTCTAATTAAACCTTTTTTTTTTTTTTTTCGTTTTTTGTCCTAACCACCAGCTATAACTATCTCTTTAAATGTAAATACTTATCTTAATGAATGATAAATTGAA
>JAYKTE010000089.1:1435-14484 GCA_036873565.1 Xipholeptos notoides
CTATTAAACCTTTTATTGTCTAAATAATTTGACTTTGCTCGTTTTTTCATTCACAAATGAGCTTTTTCCTTCATAATGAAAGATTGTCGGTGAAAAAATGAAAAAACTTTTTTGTTTTGTTTTTTAGTCACCAGTTGGAAATGCGCCTATCTATGTGGCGGAGCAAACTCATTACGATTATCTTTGAAATAATGAATAAACTTCTTATACATCATATTGAATATATCCTAAAAAGTTCTAAGACGTTTTTATCCTAAATTTCTGACAGTATTAATCTCACTTCAAGAATAAAAAAACAAGTATTGTTTTTGCAGTTCAAATTACTAAAAAATTTAAAAGAATCGTAATGAAAGAATCGTAAATCTATGGTATTTATTTAACGATGCGATTCCGATACCCAGAAAAATACACGATTCTTACGGTTCCGAGGAATCGTCCCATCACTAATGTAAAGCGCTGTCAAATTTAAATTAGATTCTGATAAACCTTGTCTACTAACAATTTTTCAAGTACTTCAACATAAAATTTCAAAAGAATGAACCTGGCAATCTTTTACCCTTATCTTCGTATTTCACTTTGAAAAGAAATTTTAAATGAAAATTGTGTGGTTATAAACAAATGAAACCATTGGTACTGTTTTAGAATTATTCTTGTTAGTATTATCAAATACTAATTACAAACACAGTGTTGTTCTCGCCCTTTGTTACTATAATGGTTCCATGAAAAAGTCCACTATAGAATTTTTTGAGGAGGAGAGTTTCATTTGAAAAATTTTCATGAATTAAAAATTTGTTTAAACGAAACATCATTTAACATTAATTCTAAGATTTTTTCAATTTATTTTTCAGAAAACTCTTTGAGTCATATACCTCAACAAATGAAAGAATGTTAAAATTTATTTCAACTTCTTCAAAAATATTGGATGCCATGCAATATTTTGGTAATTGTTTCTCCTCCCCACCACCACCATCATCAGTACAGCAACCACCACCATTTTACTTGGTCAACAACGTGAACACACTCTAACACCATGCTTGGAAATATGGGCAAGGCTAGTGGGGAGCATATGAACAGTCCAGCCTTCTCTGAGTCATCACTGACAGTCACTGTTCCAATTAAAGCATTCAGGGAACAGAGATCTGACCAAGTTTGTAATAATAACAACAACAGCAATAGTAACAACAATAATAACAATAATGAAAATGAAGGAAGAGGTGGTGGCCAAGCTGATGGGGATCACAAAATTGGGGATGGCGCCATATCAAAAACCAACAATCAAGAAGTGGCTGGTCCAAATTCAGGTGGTCATTTAAAACCAAAATTGAATCGAGCACTTTATAGGCAGCAACCACCCCCGAGCCTTGAATATTCTTCAGACATTGGTTGTTTTCGTCCTTGGCGGATGGGAGACTTGTTGGCTGAGAGTCCAACTAGTACACTTAGTCCGCAGCAGCAAAAACAGCAATTGTTTATCGAGTCTCATCAAGTGCTTGGGGCCAGCATAAGTCCAACATACAAATCCAAGTCACCCTTACCATCATCATCATCCTCGCCAGTACGCTATTTACATGGTTGTACCTATTCAGACGTTAGTGATGTGTCTGAAGACAGCGGAGGTGGGGTTAGCAGTCGGGAACCCTCTCCAGCTAAAGAACATGATTTTGAAGATTACCAGGGCCTTTCACCACAGTCACCCTCATATTTCAAATATCGTGACAGAATATCGTCAGAGACATCACCGAAAATGCTCCGTATTGGAATCTCAGAATCTGCAAGTATTGAAACAAAATCTTCAGATTCTGACCGTTCCCCAAATCGGGTAGAATCAGGTATTCCCAGCACCCAGTGGCGAACAGACAACGAGGATGGAAGTCGGATCCATGACAAGCCAAAGCTTCGCCATGCAAGCTTTAAAAAGATTTTGCAAGCTCGATATTTATCAAGTATTGAAGACGATAGTGGTGGATGTCAAATGGATATGAATGAAAGGGACTTTAAGGACAATAATGATGTATTCATGCCTTGTGAGAATCCAATAAACAACAACAATGACAACCAGAAATCTTCAACTGCTGATAGAAATATGTCAAATAAAGACTTAACTAGTTCTGTTGAAAATCAGCCACCATCAACAACCAATTCTTCTTCCTCTTCTTCTTCTTTAACTTCTAGCGGACTGCAACGGGAACCCTTAGATCTGTCAAGTCGGACTCATGAAAAGTCCCCTTTAAAGGGACCACCAATGCCAATATCTGAAATTATATGCCCTCCTCCTCCACTTGAACCATACACATTATCTCCTTCATCCTACATCAGATCACCACCCTTTTACTCAAAGCACCTACTCTCTCCAAGGTCACCTCTTTGCTCTGTGCCTGAGGGTGGGCATGTATTCAATTTCAACTTGCCATCACCCTTGGAAGGCACTCACTCAGATCCTGAGATCGTCTCACCCAGTCCACATTCTCCAAGTTACCATTTTACATTCCCACCTCGACCCTCCATAGTTGCTGCTGCTACTACAACTAGCCTGTCCGCAGATTTCAAGCGACTGCCCGTTTCACCCCGGGCATTCTACCCTGGCAGTCCTTTACCCTTATCTCCATCCCAACCCTCATCCTCAGGCGCTGGTAGCCGACACTTATACAGTCCCCTTAGTAGTAGTGGGAGTAGCGATGACCCACGTGAACGCCGCGCTTTATCTGACTCTGACATAACATATCTGTGTCCTGTCTGTGGTCAGGTGTTTCCCTCGTATGACAACTTGACCAAACACATGGCCAAGCATCTCCCCACGGAGACAGTGCGCACGGGTGACAATAATAACAAAGTACACTATTGCAAAGTATGTCACCGTGCTTTCTCCCGTAGCGATATGCTAACCCGACATATGCGATTGCACACAGGGCTCAAGCCTTATGAGTGCCGTATCTGTGGCCAAGTGTTTAGCCGCAGTGACCACCTGAACACACATCAGAGAACTCACACTGGGGAAAAACCATATAAATGTCCACAGTGTCCCTATGCAGCATGCAGAAGGGATATGATCACCCGACACATGCGTATCCACCTAAAACGTTCCTCCAAAAAGAAGTATCCTCCTTTTCAAAGCAAAGAGGAGCCAGATACAACTGCAGCCAACACTGCCATGCCAACCTCTACACCAAAAGGTTCACTGTCTAGTGGTGATGCAACAGATTCACCCGATCAATCAGCTCGAGCATGTTCTGTTTCAAGTGCTGACAGTATTGACTCAGAACACACGAATGGGGGTGGCAGTAGCAGTGGCAGCAGCAGTCAGTATCAAAAGCAGCAAGCTATTTTGGGTGGGAGCTCATCATCAGAAGGTATAGAAGCTGACCGAAGCAGTTGTAGCAGTGGTCGGCCTCGTTTCTGGTCAACAGCCAGTGGAGAAAGCACTGATCTCGAGGAACATCCGAGCAACAGCAGCAATACAAGTACATCAAATAACAATCCTCATCATAATAGTAACAATGATAATAATCACCAACAACAGCAACTCATACCAGTTTTTGTTGATATTGGTGAAGATGGTGTTCCACCACATCTTAACTATCGAAAGTCACGAAACTGGTCAACCACAAGTCATGAGAGTGTGGATTCAGAAGAGACAGCATCTGGAATTCAGGATACAATTTTGGATGAGTTGACCTTTGACATAGATCAGCCTATGACTACTGCTATATCAGATGAAGCACTTAAGTCAGAAAGTCCAGCTATCGACACTGAAAGCTTACAGAAATTTAGTATTAGTTCTGATCACAATTGAAATTTTATCTCATGGAGAATATGATTAAAAAAAGATGGATTTTTTTTTCTTCGTGAAAAAAAGGTGTTGGATTGTTGTAGGACAGCAACAAGATAACATACAAAAATAAAATAAATACTTTTGTAGAAAATAAGAGAAAAAAAACAGTCAATGTTTTTGTAATTAAGTATTCAGATTTGGATGAAAAAAACTTTTTTTTTTCAAAAAGATTTTTCTGAAAAAAAATGTGATTTTACAAAGAAGATAAGAAAAAATCTATTTTTCTGTTTGTCTTGCATTTTGATTACTCTCAATTTTCGAGTTGAAATTTTCATCCAAACTATGGAAGAGAAAGATGGGGAAATGAAGATATTTACAAATTCCAAAAACAAAAAAAAGTTTCAAATCTTTTTCAAAAGGGAAACTGAAAAAGTTTGAAAATTTTCTTAATGACTCAAAAAGAAATAGGAAAAAATTTAACAAAAAATGACCTCATTTGTTCCCACCCACCCCCAAAAACTGAAGAAGAAATACATTATTTGCTGATAATTTGAAATTTGAATTTTAGAAGAAAAGTTTAAATCTTTTTTATAAAGTTCTGTTTTAAACCAAATAAAAAAGTGGATTTACTTAAAGAAAAAAACAATGATAAAAAAAATTGAAGCAAAACTTGGTATGAAAATCATAGTCAAATATTGACAAATCAATATAACAATTGTTATTGAACTTTATAAGAAAGTTTATTAAAGGTGGGGAATGGGCCAAAATTTATTTTTGGTGGAAGTAATTCAATCGTTTTTAATTACAAACCAGTTGTTAATTTTGTTTCTTTTTTATTTTCTGGGGTTAAGACCTCATCAACAAACAAAAATATGATAACAAAAAATATTTGTTAGATTTGAATTCTAAAACCAAATGGGTCTTTAACTTTTTATACCTGAAAACTTTCAGGGTTTTTATTTTTACACCCCTGGCTTCTAAAAAATAAGAAAAGGCATTTTTTTCACTGGTCATCACACTTTTGACATGATTTTTTATTTCAGTATTTTCTTAGTATTATTGATAAAAAAATTATTTCCTGATAGGAACTGCAAAGGCAGGGTTCTTTCCTAAAATACACTAAAGATAGAAAAGACTAATTTATGCTTTTCTCCTTCATCATCTGTTTTCCTCCTCATTTTCTTTTTTTGAAACCGGTGTCATAAAAATAAATTAAAACATTTCAGAAAAATTTTGACTTGAAAAAAATGAAAATTAATTTTTATTAGTAACAAAGAAAGAAAATTAAAAAAAAAAAAAAAAGAGCTCAAACCATTTAAGATTGTTAAAAAATATTTTTAGAAATTTTTTTCTTCTTCCCAAAACTCTTCTGGTCAAGGGTTAGAATGTTGTCGACGTCGGAGAGTATTTATACTAATAACAAACTGATTATTATTACAATAATATCAAAAATGATAATGATGATCATAATTAAAATAATAATAAATAAAAAATAAAGATAATTTTTTTATACTTCCAAACACAAAATATTTTTTGTTTCTTTTGTATTTTCTGCCTTCACTAATTTAATAAATTAAATTTCTGTAATATTCTTAAGAATCAACTATCTGACAAAAAGATGGGTTCAAACCCAGTGACCAGTAAGGTTTTTTTTTGTGTGTGTGTGTGTGTGTGTGTGTGTGTGTGTGTGTGTGTGTGTGTGTGTGTGTGTGTGTGTGAGGGTGTTTGTTTAATGATTCTGGGAGGGTAGCTTACTTTTGTCAAGGATTCTCAAGTAAAATTACAAAAACAATTGGTTGCTTTTGGATTACAAAAAATGTGAAATTTTGAAATTGTTTTCCGAGAAAAGAACATTGAAATCACATAATGGATTTTTTTTTCATTTTTTGTATATAATTAAAAAAAAGCAAGAGAAATATGTTGCCAATGCCTTGTCACAAACCACATGGATTTTTTTTTTCTTTCTCTTTTTTACCTCCATGATTCTTTGTTTTTGTCTTGTAATTATTACTATTCTTGAGAGGTCAGAATAGGAATCTTTTCTCAATGGTATTTTAGTTTCAGCTTCTGTCCATATTGATAACTATGAGACAAATTACAATCAATTTTCAAAGTCATCTTTGGAAGCAATCAATTTTTGTTAAATATTGTTTTTTCATCTAATTTTTTAACCTGAAGCTTTTTTCAAAATTTGTGATATTATTATTATTATTATCTCTTGAATTTTATTCAAATGATTTTCAGTTAAACCCTACAACTTCAACAACAAAATTTAGTTTGTAAAATATCCATTTTCTTTTGTTTGAACATCACAAAATCTGTACTTAGTTTCATTTTCCAAATTGGATAATTCAGAAAATGAAACTAAATATAATTGTCTCATCTATAATGAAAGCAATATGTTAAGAGGAAATAATATAACCAAGCAATCAACATTTATCGTAATCCAACTGTTGAAGCGATGAAAAGTCCATCTATTGATATTTAGCTATTACTCCTGAACAATAATCTTTCTTATTAATTCCAAAATAATTATAACAATAAATTTATAACTTAAGAAACATTTCTCCAAACAATCATTTATAACGACAAAAGATTCAGCATTAGATGCTCTAAAAGTGGTTTGATATAATATTAAATAAAGAAACTAAAATCTCATTTCTTTTGATGTTCTGACAATTCATTTATAACAAAATATTATCATTGTTCATCTGAGCTAACGTTACCATATTATAGGTTGAAATTAGAAAATTAAAATCTTGAAGAGTAAATATTTTTAACAATTTCATTAATTTATTCACAATTTAAATTTATGGTCTTTGTAATAAACAAGATTTACCTATAGTTATTTACTTAGTGTTGCCTGAATATATTTAAATTTTGGCCTTTGTTTTGTTTTTTAGCAGTAGTAAAATATTTCTACCAACAAAAGTTGTTCAAATAGTTATAAACTCTGAGTTATAAACTTTCTAAGGGAATGTTTACTTTGGTAAGAATGTCTACAAATGTTATGCTTCAACATTTTTTTAATTAGATAATTTATTTTTAAAACCAAATGATTATCAGCCAAGATGAATAACCCTTTATATTCCATACACATTAAATCCTTGCAAGATTTAGAAAATCCGAAATGAAATAATAAATACTGATTCATGAGTCTAAAACATCAAATTTGGGAGTTAAATACCTTTTCATATATTTATACACTTCTACCATTGATAAACACTTTGATTCATACATATTAGACACAAGTGAGTCAAAACATTTATCAATGATGGTTATTTATTAATACTTGAGAGTCTATTTGACCCAGTGGATAGGTAGTCAGACTTCGGAATCGTATTACGCAAGTTCAAATCCAGTTGTTCCATTTGCATTCATATTCGGACTAATACCCTTGAGAAAGGTATGAATCCCCCACATTCCTTCCAGCTATAGATTAGATAGTGCAAATTGTGTTATTCAAAAAACTTAGTGTGGACAAAAACTAACATTTACCAAAAGTGATTGTTCTCAGCATATAATGACCTAAAATGGTTGCTATGCCATAAAACACAAACAAACGAACTACTAGAGAGAGCAAACAAAATTAGTAGTAACTTCAATTTTTACATAGATTATCTTTCAAAATTTAGAAAATGATCCAATTATTATGAAATTTTCACCAGTTATTAAATAAAATTTATAATTATTAAATTGCTTTTTTTAAGAAAATGTGTGTACTTATTTCATTTTTGGTTAAATGTCGCCCTGCTTTGAATATGTATATCATCACCAAATTTCTGTTAACAAGATGGCCTACATATGACATTTATTTTCAGGAAAGGAAAGTGAATGAATGCATGAAAAAAAAGAAAGATATTAGTTTTAAGAATGAAAATCCATGTTTTGAGTTTAATATTTCTTTTTCAAGATTTGAAAGCTTTTAATTCAATGAATTTATTGATAATATTAATTACCTTTCAGATTATTAGGAAAATATTAATGTACTTAAAGTTTTTTGGTTATGTTATAATTTGCGTATGTTTGCAAGAATTGAAGAAACACAGACGGAGTAGAATTGAATTAAATTTATTTTGTAAAGTATAAGCAGAGAAGCTACCGAGGTAATTTGGTTCAGGGTATCCACCTCCGTATGTCTGTTTTGTTATTATGTCAAGCACATGACTATACCTTTTCTTTTTCCTCTTTTCTTAGTTCCCTTATGCTTTCGTGGGGCTACTTCCGGGTAGATAACTCGGCAGTAAAGGACTGTCATATTGGCCCTCACAGCCACTGCTGCTACTTAAGGAACAGGGAGGCTACTGCTGGCCGTTTGGTTAGGAACTAGGAGAAGTATATATGTGTTCACATTGAGTTGAAAATGTGTTATTGAGTAGCCAAATAGGATCTTTTGAAATTATTACAGCTAAAAAAGAAAGTTAATATTTTATCAATTTGGCCAATATCTCACTTTCTGAATTAAATTTAAAATATTTGTTTTTTGGAATGAAGCTTGACAATTTGTACAACTATTTTTTGGACTGCTGTCCTCATCCTTATCATTATGATCTTCACAACATTTCGGCCGATGAACTCTTCATCCGTCTTCAGGTGATTGAACCCAGGAACCTTCTTGTCGTAATCAGGAGTCACAGAATTTTTAACTTAACCCTTTATTCAAACCACAGGGGTAGCCTACTCTCATTCTGTTAACCATGACTGGGTAGCGTGTTGAATCTTTGGAATCTTAGTGACTACTGCCTTTGGGTGGGATTGAAACCTTTGCCCTCTGCTGATGCTCACTTAGAACTGCGGATACTCAACGCTTTTATCCATTGTGCAACAGGTTCAATTCCCCTTGCAAGCTACATGTAACTTTTAATCTTCAGAGTGTGACATACATACAAATAAAAACAAAAAAGAAGCATTTTATATGTATTAAAAACTAAAAAGTGGTGAAATATTATTTTGGTTTTAATGCTGATAACAATGAGGTTATTTAATAAAACTAAAACCTTTTCAGAAATAGATAGATTTTGAATTTTCAAAAATGTGTGTTTTTGGATCCCTAATTAATACTGTACCTGATGTATTAGCAAAGTGCTCAATATCAATAATGGAGTCTGTTTGTAGGTGAGTGTATGTATGTATATTCATGTGACTTTGATTTCATGTTATACTCATTAATAAACACATCTTGTGAATATATAATACTGAAAATCCAACTAAAATTGATATGGTAAATGAAAAAGATGGAAACAGAAAGTATAGCTTATCATCACTGAAATATTTGTGTTATTTTCTTTGAAATATAAATCATTTGTCAAAGCAAAATAAAATTTAAAGAAGACTCCTGAGAAAGCCAGGTAAGTTTTCAGTCAAAATAGTTTTGGAAACAAATGGATGGTTTCTCATGTCAATCAACTAATCAAAAAACTCAAGATGATGGCTTAACTAAGTGGTCATAAATTGGTTTAAAGGGGAAAAAAGACAAAGTATCTGATAAGAACATGAGAAAAAAAACTTCTTTTTTTTCTGTTAAAAAATGCAAGGGAAAATTTTAAAGAAAAATTATTCAAGACAAATCCAGGCTTATTAAAAGATGAATGAAAAGTACATGTTCTTATTAGATCTGTTGTTGCAACCATTCTGCCTTAAATGTAAATTAAAAGTCTCTCAAGAGCCCATATTTTAAAATAAACTAAAATACAATGCTGATTTTTTTAAATATAATTATCCTATTTTTAGTTATGTTTTATGTTAGCAAAACATGATAACCATTATATTAACAAAAGAGCAAATATGATTGATAAAGAAACAAAATTCAATGTTCTATATTTCATTTTTTTTTAAGAAAATATGGCTGATTTTTGGTGAATGAATAATAAATTGCAACCTTCACCTTAAATTCTAAGGCTCAATTATTATTTCTTATAATAATAATATGTACAAAGAGACTGGTTTTGAAGTAACTCTGATTTACCTGTGACAAGACAAATATGTTGAGAGTAATCTATCTTCCTTCTCTTTGACAAAATAATTTTTGCACCTTTAAATTCCCAAAACCCAAAATAGACTAACTTGTTCAAAAATATACTTACTAAGCCAATTACAAGATTATTATTTTAAGTTGATGCAACAAAACTAGGTTTTATTTAAAGGACATTTAGATTTTTATTTTATGATGGTACAGTTTGAACATCCTCTTTTAATTTTTAAATTGGAATTGTTAAGTGCAAAGAAAAAATGTTTAATTGTTTATTATTAGTTTCACAAAGAATAAAAATGAAATCAATTTGAATTTTCATGGATACAATTATTGTATCAAACTGGTTTAAAGCATTGTAACTCTTACTCCTTAAAGACTCATACAGATGGCTAATTTACATGCACATTTATAGAAACTTCTATTGAATAAGTTTATCATTGAGTTCATTTTTAAATCTACTTTTCTTTAATTTTCTCATTATTAATAAGAAAGTTCTTTAAAATGAAAGGAAAAACTATTAGAAATTATATCAATATTTTGGCTTCATTTCCAAGGGTGATAATTTGCAGAACAGTTTCCCTTTTTTGATCATTTTATACAAAGAATGTAAACATTACCTGCCTGAATAAGAGAGTAAAAAGAAACCGTTTAAAATGTTGGCTAAAGAATTAATTCCTACAATTAGTGTCTAACTAGATTTTAAGCTGATAACCATTGATTTTTTTTATGCAGGGAAATATCAATCAATCTAACAATTTAGTAATTCTTTATTTTTAAAAAGGTGGTGAATGGAGGAGAAAATGAACTTTTACAGCAGGCCTATAAGGTTGGCTCATGTGTTGGACTTTAGATATAAAGAAAAGGGAAAAGAAGAGTTTATCTCATGAACATTTTTATCAGCTCTTAATAAATTGATTTTACACAAAGCTATTCAGTTTACTTCTGTCAAAATTTAAGAAAAAAGAATTCTCTTAATTTTTTTTCGAAATTTCAAGGTTACTTTATGATATACATTCTTTAATTAATGTCAAAAGGTATGAATGATGTGCTTAGGCCATTGAGAAGTTAGAAAAAAAATGTAAGAAACTTCTTACTTGAAATTTTCTGCAACAGAGAGATGAATGCATAGGTTCAATCATCATAATGCAATTTGCAATCCCCTCTGATTCATTTGAGCGGAATAAAAAAATAGGAGGCATTATTTTTTTACACGACATTCATATTATTCCAAGATTTGCTTCTTCCAATATGATAATATTGAGTTGGAACCAATATTTGCTATATATAATCAACCAGCTTTAAAATACAACTAATCATTTTTATGATAATAACATTAACAATGACAATTTTACAAAAACTGCTGCAATATCAAACATAAACAAGCAACTAAATTTTATTGTTACCATCTTGGGTGACTTTTTTCAATTTTTTAAATGACACTTGTAAATTTTGGTTTTCTTTATTAAAATAAAATTCAAATTTGAAATTTCACAATACTTAAAATACAGGTTTCGACGTGTGACTTCATCGTTATAGTCAAATTTTTGTTTACATTTGAAAAATTAAGTCAGTCAACTAATTTTTTCTTTGAATAAGATTGAACTAAAATTAGGCAAACCTGCAGTTTAATGCCTTATAACTCATCCGGTACTCTTCAGAAACATTCTTTTTGTCAATTCATCACCACTTTAGCTGTGTTGCATCAAATTTGTTTGCTCTAACAGAAAGATTTTCATAAAGTCTTTACATATTTGTTAAAAAAAGTATTTTGATATGTGACCTCATGCTGAAAATTTATTTTGGCGCTAAATGAAATTATGGATGCAAGTGAAATTAGAGAGCGGGTGATTTAAAAAAAATTAAATTCCTTATTTTATTGCTTGTTCATTTTTCTTTCGTAAAATAAAAAAAAACATCATTTTATTTCAGTTTCATTATTCTGTATGTTTGGTATTTATCTGTCCAAACAAAAATATTGTGTATTTGTGTGGACTGTTGTCCAAAATGCAGTGAAACAACAGTTATGAAGACTAGCAGAACCCATAGAGATTCCATGTTAGTTGAAAATTTTTAAAACACACATCAGCAAGAACCTTCTGATCACATAAGCAAATAATTAGAATGAGTTTATCCTTCAATATATTTCAATCAGACTATGAAAAATAAAAAATTTAAAAAAAACTGCTGTAGATGTTATTACAAGAAATAGAACTACAGTGAAGCATCACTTTTTTCCCAAAGATTCTGATTTAGAAATATTGTAGCATGCGAATGAATTGTTGTCTTTTTTAAACTATGTAAAAACTATTAAAATACATTATTTCTTAACAACTTTTGGTTTTACCATAAAGATAAAACCGTAAATTTTGTAGAAGATAAAGAGTGCCTATAAAGCGAGGTAATTCGTTTTTCTCTAATTACTGTATAAGATGATGATGGGTTTTTGTGACACACGACAAGCATATTAATATATAGATGAATACAACACAACACTCAGCAAAAATGGATTTATAGATTATGAAATATCATCTCAAAGGATTCCAAAAAGTGACAAATATAATAAGTTGAAAATATTTCTGTCACAGAGAAAGAATTTGATGTAACACTGCCAAAGCAGTGATGGGCGAAAAGAGCGTTTCCAAAGAATGCTTAAGCATTAAACTGCAAGTTTTCCAAAAATTATTAAAAGAAAAAATGAAATTTAAAAGCATCAATTTTTGAAATGTTTTAAATTTTAAACTTTGTTTAAAGTAAAAAAAAGAACTTGTTAAATATTACATTTCCTAAAAATATTTGAATTAATTTTTATTGATACTTTATTCTTAAGAAATAGTATTTTTGTTTGTTTTTTCTTGAATAAAATATTAAAGATTTCCAAAGAAAACATAACAATTTTTAACTTTTCTAAGTTTGAACCTTTTTTCTTTTTTAAACATAAAAGAATATTTATAAATTAATAATTAATTTTCATTCCTTTAACAAATAATACAAAATTATTTTTTTTTAGTGAATTTTAAAAGAGTTTCAACTTTTTTTAAACTTAAACTGGAAATGCTGTTTTTGTTGTGGTTTTTGAAGCTTATTTTAAGTTAGTTATTCTTCTCTGTGTGTGAGAGTTAAAATATGTTTAGAGTATTTGAACTCTCACACACACACATACACACACATGCAAACACACACACACAAAAAAAAAGGCGCGAAAACCAGCTAATAAATAAACCTACCGGCATTCAACAGCAGAAACATCATACAACAAAAAAATGCAACACCAGTACCCTGAAGATGGTCTAGGTAGACCGAAAACGTTCG
>JAYKTE010000089.1:35478-60700 GCA_036873565.1 Xipholeptos notoides
ACTGACCTATTCTAAAAGGGAGATTAAAAGGTATGGAACAACTACTGGGGTATATCACTTCTGAGCATTGCAAATAAAATATTTGCCCACATCCTCCTCAACCGCCTCCTTATAGAAAATGTTCTGCCAGAGTTCAAGTGTGGATTTTAACCTTCTTCATTGACATGATCTTCTGTGCACGACAACAAGAAGAGAAGAACCTCGAACAACATCATCCTGCCATGTTCACCTTTTGGGACTTAAAAAAACTTTTGATAAAGTACCATAACCTGCTATGTGGGCATTCTTTGCTAGAATTGGCTGCCCACTCAACTTTGTCACCTGGTGCGTGCCCTACATGATGGAATGGTGGGGAGTATTTCCTTGCCAAGCCATTCCCTAATTACAGTGGTCTGAAACAGGCTGGTGTTCTGGCTCCAACATGTTTCTCCATTACATAGCAGCGATACCACTTGACACATCTTCAATCAATCTCTGATTTTGCATAGGTGGTGAAGTTTTCAACTTGCCACAACTCCATGCTGGAACTACGACCTCTACATGTTCAGTGTAAGTATGCTGACGACAATACCACTGCATAGGACCTAGCAGATGCATACAATGTAGCCTATGAACATTTTGGGATGCAAGTCAATACAGAAAAGACTAAAACACTAGATCCCTAAAACACTACTACATAATACTAACACTGTTTTAAATGACCATTGACCAAGAAGTAGACTAGTTTCCTTACCTAGGAAATATCAGAACGTCAACTCCACATGTAAGAAAGATGTGGAAAACTGGATTATGGTAGCCCACTCTGCCCTTGGTCACCTCAACTGCCGTGTATTTAACACCCACACACTGACAAAGGCCACAAAAATCAGTAGTCCTCTCTACTCTTTTATATGGTTGTAAAACATGGAATTTACACAGAAGCGATATAAAAGACCTGGAACGCTTCCAGCGATACAAGCTAAGACAAATTTAAATTAAAAGTTGTTCAGAAATGAAGGATTTTAATAGAGTTTTAATAATCAACCTATGCTTATGTTCTTATCTGAGAATACTCCATGTCAATGGATTAAATAAAAATATTAATTCTTAGTTTTTTGAAAGTTTTTTCAGGCTCCTTTGAATCCATCTTGAGAATTAGTCATTATTGTTGCGTAGACATGTGAAAGCTCCCAGGTGATCTTTATGATGTTATTGAACGTGTGGAAAAGAAAAATTCACATAGAGCCTGGTTAGAAGAATAAGTAGGTAGCTCCAACATGATGCTTTTTCTCAACCAGGAGCCATCAGATGCTTCAGGCTGTTCTGTGAGATAATGTGGTATTATACAGATATAAGAATTCATTAAATCCTGTTAGTGGTACAAAAATAACAAAAGAGCCAAAGAAAATCTATGAGTTGAGAAGTTCTAAGAAAATAAGTGGCTGACAAGATGAGTCTAAATTAGTTTCGGATCTGTATTCTGTGGAATTGGTGGTCTGGGACCAAGCTGGGGTTCTGTAATACATGTTTGATGAAAAAATATGCTTCAAGGTGTGTCCCTTATACTCTAGCACTCTGATTTTTTGCTCCAAAACTCTTTTTTATTGACCAAAAATCCTATTCCAGGTGCTTTATAATTGTCTGTTTTATTGAAGCAATTAAGTATCATACTTTTATTGGAAAACCAATTAAAGTTCTTTCTAAGTTTAAGTGATAGTGTCTTTTCTTATTTGACCTTTAAAAATTTCACAAAAAGTTAATTACATAATGATGTAATTAACTTTTGATGGCAACTTGATTTTTAAAAGCTTTCAGATTTTGCTGAAATATGAATTTAATTCTGGAATAGCCTGTATAATTATCAACATGATTATGATAGGTTTAGTGGCTAAAAGACATTGGTAATTTTATCATTGGTAATCAAGAGTTAAATAAATTCAATAAAATTTACCACATGATGTGTTGATGGCATCACGAAGTTCCGCATACTTCCATTTAGATAAATCATACTTCTTCTGCGCAGCTGCTTGGCGTTGGGCCATTACAGCAGCGGACCTCGCAAGTGGAGGTATGACCACATCATCGACCTGGTTTTGGTCCTCCATAGCCAGACGGAGAGCGAGTTCTCGATCGCGGTGTTCCTGTTCTAACATTTGTTGGCGCTTAGCAAGCTCCACAGCATCTTTTTTGCGTTCTGCCTCCATGGCCACCTAAAAAATGAAAGAATCAAAGAAAAAAATTTTATGAGAACTTGGTTCTTACCAAAGTTCTAGCTATATATGGAAAATAGATAAAATTCATGATGTTGGATGCCAATGAATTGGAATGAGTTTGGGTTAGATAAAAATTTGGCTCTTAATTTAAGAGTCATTAAATGAGGACACAAAAACATATCATGTTACAAACAGAAAATATATGAAATTGAGTATGTAAGATATTTATGTATTGAAAGTAGTCTTACGCCAATTGAACACTTTAGTTCACCAATTTTTGCCAAATCAAAAATCACCTTGCCATTGGCTTTTAGGGTTATTTGTCTGTTTTGAATTGATAGCACATTTAAAATTGTCGTTGACAAATAGTTTTCATGACATTAAGACTTTTTATATCCACTTTTACTAAAGTTTTTAATGGTAGCTGCCATTTTTATTGTTTGTTTTGACTAACCGTAGTCTCAACCCTAACTCCAACTATAAGCAAATCTGAATACCATTAAAAATAAACATCTAAAATATAAGTGTTAAGTTGGAGAAGTTGGCATTGTCGACTACTTTCACCAAAATTATCTTTGTTTACTGAATTAATTTTAGAAATTTAAACAAAACTTTAGCTTCGAAGAAGCGGTAGGAATCATCCCATTGTCTATAATAATCATTTTATTTACCATTTATTTAAATAATTATTTAGTTTTTTAAAGGAAATAATGAAAATTTAATTCAATTTTTAAAAAATCAGATAAATGAGAAAATCTTTCATTAAGTCTACCAACACCAATTAAACATATTGTTTACCAACTCAATACTTACCTTTAAAATTAATTTAATTTAATAATTATTATTTTCTTTTTACAAACTATAGAAACAAAAATAAGTTCATTTAACACTTGTTGTATTATTATTTTTTTAATTTAAAAAAAAAAATCCAGTGAATTAATTATATTAAATTCATTATTGTTTAAAAATTTAAATGAGAACAAATAATTATTTTTTTTAATTCTTTTATGGATGAAACAACAAAAAATTTGAGAATTAAAGTTTGGTTTTTTTTTTTAAATATAAAATTTAAAAGTCTTACTTTCTAGTAAATGAAAAAAAGAAAAATTTATGCCTGGAATTTCTTAGTAAAAATGACGCTGTGGGGACAAAATTAAGGGAGTGACCTGCCCTTGGCAGAGTTTTTAGTTAGCCTTGCCTAGGGAAGAGACCCTCTAGCTGAGAGGAGCAACATAAACATTCTAATTTCCACCAAGTGGTGAGTCTAATGAACCATCAACTAACAATGCCAACCATCTAATGATCTCACCCACCATGTCACAAGTCAAAATTGTATGTCATTTTAATCATTTTATCATAGGAATGATGTGCATTCAATGTTCTGTTTGTTCATTTACCAAACTAACCCTAAATTCATGAAAAAAAAATTAATTTAATAATAATTAATTCACAATTGAGACATATTTAGTAAAATAAAATTTTAAATTAAGTAAAATGAATTTTTTAAGGTGTTAATACATTAACGATTATTTCTATAACTTTTTCTGCCTGCAATTTAGCTCTTACTTTCACCAATAATCATATTTCATGAAAAAATAGATTTAAAAATAATTTATCACCAAATTGACACAATAAAAAAACTCCTCTTAAAGTTTAACTTTTTAAAACATAAAATAGATCATTCTAACGATGAATATTCTTAATGATAAAAATTATTAACAATATAAAGTTTAAAGTTTCACAGAAATATAAAACCAAAATTTTCTTATTAAAGAGTTGTGGTATTTCTTTACATTTATTTATAAATCATTTGTATTTGTGTGTATTTATATATATATATATATATATATATGTATATATATGCAAAAATAAAATATTTTTAAAATATAATTTGTATATAAGTATAATTTGTATATACAAAATTAAAATAACTCGCGATATGCTCTTACAAAACTATACAATGATAAAAAATTTTTTTTCATTTCTTGATTGTGTGTCCATCTCTCAAGTCCTTATTTTTTATAAAATACCGCTAAATTTCATTATAATTTCATTAATAACTTTTTTTTTACTGAACGAAAATTAAAACTTTTTATTTTAAAATCAAGCTCAGGAAGTGGACTATAGTTTGTAAAAATTATTTAAAGTTTGATTACAAAACAAATGAATAGTGAAACATTAAAGCAGTTTGAAATGAAAAAAAGTTACCATATAAACCATGTATACAAACACTTTTGTTGTTGTATGATATTATATACTGAAATATAGAGAAAAAAAACCAACAAAATTCACTTTAAATAACAAGGAGTGGATCAATTTCACTCACTAATCAGACAGGGTTTGATTTTAAGATTGTTTAGCTCCAATAATGTGTTGTAGGTATAGTGCTCCCTCTTTGTAATACACTTGATGTATCCCCACATGTAGTGCAGGTTTGGATCTCAACTGCCATATTTTATTAGTCACAATTTGATATTCTAAAAAAGAAAATGGACTTCCATCAATTGATAAGTTATTTCATAGCCTTAAATAATATTAAACTGGTTGTAAATCAAATTTCTTTCATATAAAATTATATTTTAGGTGAAATATCTAATCATTTTACACTTTCTATTTGTGGTTTTGAAACCAATATTTATTTTCAATTTTTTTGTCAAAATACTACTTACTTTCTGTGTAAATTATGTTATTAAGTAACTTTTTGTTTTTTCTTTAAATTTAAAAAAATTTCAAGTTTGTTTTTAATGAGAAAATGGGCAAGGAATGTTATCATCGCCAATGCATAATTCACAGCTGAGATGTAATATGTTGTGTTTCTATAGAGCTCATGAGTCATATTACAACCAAAGGGAATCATATCAAACTTTCTGAAGTAATAAATAAATAAGATCTCTCTTCAAGCTGAAATAATTAATGGTTTTATTAATAGAACTGGAAAGGTCTACTAGAAAATATCATCTAATAAAATGGTAAATAGAACAAAACGATTTTCATATTGGTTCGAGGGATTAGTGGCATTTTTTTTTTTTTTTGCAATTCTATCATTCTAAAAAAGAGGTCTGTAATGTTAAATGAATGAAACCTCTTGTGTTGGGGAGGTAAAATCTGCATAGGCCAAAGAATCCCCAGAAAATCATCATTTAATCAACCCCCATTTTTTATGTCAGTAGTAGGTAGTAGCATTCAACAGGATCAACACTATAATATAAAATACCAAATTCTAAATATTATTCAATATTTAAATACATTTTACATGATTTAAATTTTTTATTAATAAAGGCAATCTCTATTGGGGAAATTTTAGAAAATGTATGTTACATATTTTAAACAAAATACTGACAACCATAGAATGTCAAGTTATGTCGCTTTTTTCCTTATTCAAATAATATTCATTGGCAACAACTCATTAATTGGACTTATTTACAGTACATATATATATATATATATATATGAATTAACCTCTGAATGCATGATAATGGTTCATGTTGGCCTAATCTAATATACCTGTTTTCTGAAGTTTTTTTTTTTAATATTTGTTTTTGTTACATAGTTTATATCTATATATATTAATGACTAGGATTTTAACATTAACAGAATATTTTTTTGTCCAGGAATGACATCTGTATTAGAGTTGATGCAGCAAGGTTATCCTTCCAGAACACAGTTTTCAGAACTGTACAGCATGTATCGAAAATGTTTGCCTCCAGAACTATCCATGTTAGATCCCCGTCTCTTCTGTAAGGTATGTCATTTAAAATACAATAAGCTAGTTTCCAAGGAACAATTACAGGGAATGTCTGGTAGTAAATGATAATGGTAGTAGGCTTCGGAATCATAATATCAGACTTTAAATCCAAGTCACTTTCAGTCTAATACCTTTAGAAAAGATCAGTAGCATAGAAATAGGGGTGGGCGGCATTTCACGCCGGGCACACACTTCAGGGGGCAGCATTTTTAGTGGATAAAAATAGAAAAAAATAAAAAGCTAACAAAAAATCTGAAATTTTATGCCAAAATGAGTTTTACGGTTGTAATGTTTTTTTTAATATTGTACTACTTTTAAACAAATTTTCAAGCATCATATCCAATGAAAATAAATATTTTAAGTTGAATATTCCTGTTTTATATCAAAGAATAATTTCTTCAAAAGTTTTGTAGAATAATAAATAGTTGTTTTATACCAAGCCCAAAGTGAGATACTCCCTTGGGGATTATTCTGTCCCTAATATTGGGATTTGGTATGTTTCCGCATGGCCGATCTGAAATAGCGGGTTCGACGTGTTGCCGATTCAGGGGCTGGACGATTTGGCATTAAATTAGCGCTTCTTTGTTATTATAGTCAAAGTTTTTACCTTTTTAAAATTAATTCAGTAAACTAAGATATTTTTTCTTTGAATAAAATTGAAATAAAAATTATCAAAAGAAAAAAATGTCTGAAATTTAAAAAAATCAAAGATTTGTTTGGGTTTTTTTTCTGTTAAAAGAAGAAAATTAAAACTAACACTAAATTTCAAGAAAAGATAGATAAAACAAGATAGATATAAAAATGATATGAGTCAATTAAGGACACTTGAGGAAGGCCGAAGGGTGATTATTCAGCAGAAAAATCGTGAACGAGAGAATATTATGGATGAAGAGAATAGTCCGATTAGTACTTTTAGATTTCATCATACCTCATCCCAAGGATTTCGAAAAATAATTTAGAGTTAAATTGTTTAAAGTAAAAAAGAACTTCTAAGATTAAAACTTTTTTATTCTTTTTTAAGCATGAAAAATACGTATGAATTAAGAATGAATACAAAAAGTACAAAATTTATCTTTCAGTCAATTTTAAAAGAATTTTGACTACTAGAGTTGTTTTTTTTAACTTAAACTGGAAATACTTTTTTAAGCTCAACTATATATTTCGTATTTATGTGCAACACCCTTGTAGAAACTAATTTAGTCTAATGATTCAAATTCTATTATGATTCTTTTATCTCTATATTTTGTAAGCTTTTCAGGAGGTAAATATCCAGCTGATTAACTTTTCGAGAAATATATTTGTTTGCGGTGCTAACATAAGCTTAAATTATTTTATTTGTAACTTTAGAATACTCTTAAAGTTGTTAATCCTTAAAAAATTCATTAGAAAATAATTAACTAAAAAGAGTTTTGCAAAAACCTGATTTTTCTTAAAACAGTTAAGTGATATATGCACTAAAAACTTCGAACCATGTTTGATTAAACACAACACAAAAACAGACAACCAGTCTTTAAGGATTATATTTACATATAGTTTTTCTTAATTTGTTAAAATAAAAGTTATAATAAAACCGTTATAAAAATGCTAACTGGCATGGTTGACGCCAAATTGTCCCTCTGATGAATTTGCCATGCTATTGAATCCAATTCGGCCACGCCTAAACATCCCATTCCCCTAATATTGTGGTATTGTCTAGCATCTTCCTTACCCGAGCTTAGCGTTGCCAGCTGTTAGTGCTATTTCTCAAAACTGAAGCTCATAAAGAACTCTTGTACCTTCAATGAGCCAGACATGGCAATCTCAATTTTGATAGTGCTATTGATAACTTTGCAGAAAGAAAACTATAAAAAGTTTGTTTGTGAATTTTCAACAAAATTGATGTTTTGCTTGTACCCTGTTTGCATATTCAGTCTTTATTTACATGTTTTTAGATAGTCAGTTTAATGATTTTTTATATATGTGATTATACGTTTTTTGTTTTGAAAAATCTTTGATTTTCTTTTGCAACATCTGTATATGTATATATTGTAATAAGATGAAAGTCTAAGATAAATAGCAGCAGTCTAAAATTATATCCTTTATAATATTCTGAAGATTTTTTCGACTTTTGAAGGTTAATGGATTATTAGTGGGATGCGGAGGAATCTTACGACTGCCTTTAAGGTTTAAGGAATTCATACCTTTCCCAGTGGTGTAGTGACTGTTCTTGCGACCTGGGGCAGTCGTAAGATTCCTCCCCAGGCAGCAAAAACAGTTGCTATGCCACTTGGAAAGGTATGAATTCCTTAAACCTTCCTAGCTAAATAAGACAAGTTCTGTTTTCTTACAATTTATTAATTAAACAAAAATATTTATTATTAAACATAACTGTCCTAGGTTAGCATTGAATAACCATAAAAGTTAATATGTCATTAGATAAAACCAGCAGTAAATGCTCATCTTATTCTAACTGATATACTGAATCAGAATGAATGATTGATTGATTTGTTTAGGCCATGTCAACCTTTTTTAATATTACCAAAAGTATGTTTTAATCTTACAATCAAGTTGGGATTTCTAGATCTTATCCAGTAGTATATATGAACTAATTATGCCATTCTCAAATTGGAAATGAATACACTTTTTCTATTTCTTTTCTATAAAAAGACTTAATTCCATTGGTTTATGAAATAACTGATATGAATATCTGGGATTTCAATAAAAAATATCTATTAAAATTGTAAAATATTTCAAATCGCTTTTACTATCCCTGTTCTCTTGTCAAACATTAATACATTAAAGGTAACATTTTAGAGAAGATAAATTAAGGAGTGTAAATGAAAAATATATTACTTAAAAAAAGGCAAAGATTGAATAGAATGCTGTAGGCACTCACTTGGTTAACTCTATTATATTGTCTATAAATATTTTTTTAAATGAACTGTTTTTAATCACTTTGGTGGGTGTACAAGAATGGCAATAGTCATACAAAATCTTTTGCTATTTCTAATATATACCATTATTCATTGGAAGATTTATTATCTTTTAATCAAACTATTCATAGTATTATAGACCATAGGACAATTTTGTCAAAGCAAAGCATATATTTTTAGTGCTTTGGAAAACAAGTTTTCTCTTTTGTTAGAAAACAAGACACATTTACTCCAATCCAAAAAAGACACCCACTTCACCCATAAATGTTTGACCAATGCAGAAAATATACCTCTTTGTACAACTTGCAACCAATTAATCATTAAGCATATAAATTAATAGAATGCCAAAAATACAATAAACTACAAATTTTGCAAAATCGTATTTGGAAATATTTTCCCACAATAATATTGAATTTCTTAAAAGAAAGAAACCTAAATAAAAAACCCTAGTGTGAAATGACCTAAAGGGTTGAAATTCTGTTAAACTATATATTATCTTCTTACTTCCATTACGAAGAGACAAAAATAGACACACCCACCTCCTCTCTGTTAATCTTTTTGTTTATTTATTGTGTCTTCATTTAACCACTGGATTCATGACTAACGAAATCACACTAAACTATACTAAACTAAACTATACCCAGTTACCTTGTCCGAATTATAAGCTCATTGTTTTGGATGAGTTATGCATGATTCCAAGGGATTTTGTTATATACTTTAGTTCTTGTTTCTCTGATTCTGGCTTTACTGGGTCAGAAGTGTTGATTGTATATGAGGTTATCTTATCACACCAATTAATTATTTTCTTTTCAATCTTTTAGTCATTGTTCAAAGCTCTTGGTCTTGATGACAACGACTTTAAATTTGGTATGACCAAAGTTTTCTTCCGGCCAGGAAAATTTGCAGAGTTTGATCAGATTCTAAAGAGTGACCCTGAAAACTTAGCTCTTCTTGTAAAGAAAGTGAAAAAGTGGCTTCTGGCTTCCCGTTGGAAAAAGACACAATGGTGTGCTTTGTCTGTTGTCAAATGTAAGTGTTTAGATTTTTTTTCTGTCTTAAAGTTATTATAGTTGTAGAAAGAACTACAACCAAGATGGAGATAATGGAGAGGAATGCATGGTGTTGATGTGAGGGTGTTGCAGGAGTAAGGAAGGAGCATAAGAAACAGTAACCAAAATGTAAAGACTTACACTAAAGTTGCAGTAAACCTCAAATGAATGATAAAACCATTTTATTTTACTGCACTATTTTTTTTCTGTTTCTCATTCTATAAGTTTTCACTTTTGCTTTTTTAGCTGAACACTTTCACTAGAGAGCACCTTCACTTTCTACTGGTCTTTTAAACAAAAACTTATTCAAAGATGTTTGTTTCAACCTTCCTTTTAAAATGTTACGGAAATGCATTAAGGCAAGTGTCATTAAAAAGAGTTGTTGCCCAATCAGTAGTCACTTTTTGGGGGTTTTTATTTTCAACAAAACAGAAAATTTCCTCCCACTTAGTAAGAACTTCTCTTATCTTCTTTGTGGATAGTGACATTTCTCAAGATCATCTTCCTCTCTGTTGCTGATCTTTTGCAACACCTCCGACTGTTGAATCACCTGTAGTTCCTTCAACTCTGCTGTTGTCAGTTCTTCCTTCTTGATCCTGCACAAGCTCATTGATATCCTCCTCATATACTTCAAGACCCATGGATTTTCCAAGGGAAATTATTTCATCCAACACCATCTCTGACTCAAGTTTTTGATTAACCTCTTCAAAGTCCCTTTCAGCAATGCAATCAGGCCACAATTTTTTCCAGGTAGAATTCAATATGCCTAAAGCCCTTCTATGCAGCATCAATAATTTGCAGAGCTATTGCAATGTTGAAATGCTCCTTCCAAAAGTCATGATAAGCTATTTGAGTGTTATCCGTGATTTCAAAGTATCGCCAAAACAAATACTTAATCTGCAGTTTTTTTAAATTTGAGATCACTTGTTGATCCATGAGCTAGTGGATTGGGGAGAAAGAAGAGCACTCTGATAAACCTAAAATCTCCCTCTATGTTGTCTTTTAGGTAGGACCATGCTTAGTGCTCTCACAGACCCCATAATTGCAGGGGGGTTGCAGGCTACTTGGGGGTCGTAGGGCCCCAGGATGTTGCAAGGCTTTGATTGGCTTCACAGATATATTGTGTGCATAGAATACATTCGGCGGGGAGGGGACGTAATGTTCCTAAGCACAGCACAGCTTCTAGGCAATGGGAGGGGGTAAAGAACTGCCAGGTCACCCTCACCTTTTAATTGGCCCCTCCCCCACCTCACCTGTAGCCTCTCTTTATTGACTTTATGAATCTTAAATCTAGATGTGTTCTCTGCATGATACACCAGATGAGGCTTTATTATACAGTCACAGTGCTAATGTCAGATGATCTTTCATGGGTTTGTGGCCTGGCAGCTTTTTTCCTCAGCGGTGATGAATGTCCTGCATGGTATTTTTTCCAAACATTTTTCCGTCACGTTGCATTTAAACACTTGCAGTGGGACATAACCTAATGAAGCAAATCATTGGATACACTCTTCCACAGCTTTTTTATCAGCACTTGCTACTTGCCATCCATGACTCACCTTGGAATATACTCCAGGTGTATCTATTAGAATTAATTTTTGTGTGTGGAGACCATCTTTCCCCACCCCTTTCTTTCTTTCTTCTTCTGTATGTGTATGCTAGTCCATGCTTTCAGAAAGACTTAAATAGTGGAATATTCTGTCTGGTGAATCTATTGACCAATCAGAAAGCTTGATGCTAGCACCATTTTACTTTAAATAAATAAAGCAACTGGACACACGTATCGAATAGATCACAAATATTTTTTTAACAAAGCAGCCATATTGGATTTTACCAAAACCCAGCCATTATTTCATTTTTACAAGGAGAAATATTGTAAATTGAACGTAGTTCAATTTCTGAATTAAACCTTCTGAGGACTTCCAATTTCTGACGATTAATACTTATAATACATTCTTTGTATTTCTTTTCCAACCAGGATTATTTTAAATAATGAGTTCAAGAGTATCTGACGATTTCTCTCCTTTTGTTAACGTTTTCTCCTGTTGTAAGTCCATGTAGATGGAGACTGCCTTCTCGAACATGAAGCTCTCTATGACGGTATCTCCCACAAGCTCCCTGTTGCAACAACAGAAGTCTCTCCATCTCTTTATGACTGTTGGTCCTTCATTTTGAAATTATAGTCGCCCCCCTTAGTCAGTTTTAGAGATTTTATAGCATCTTTCTGTTTCAATATTGTGCAGATCGTCGATGTTGATCAATTGTACTCCTTCATGAGATCACTCATATGAACACCACGCTTATGTTTACCTATTATCTCTTGTTTCATTTTAATCGACATTATCCTCTTTTTTATCTTAGCAGATACGTTCCCATTTCTTTTTTGAATTCATTGTTGGAATTACAAAAAAAATTGCAAAAAGAGATTTAATGTTATAAAAACAACACAAGAGCGCAGGATCTGGTCTGTAAGGCAAAAAAAACACATGCCGAACATAGGCCTAACAAGGACGATAACATGCAATTACAAAGCAATTATAAAAGGGATTTTAAATACAATACGAAGACCCGTTAATGAGAACAATGTGTTTGTTTTTTCAGCACCCACCACAGAATTGTGGGGGAAGAATAGAAGAAAAATTTCAAATTAGGTGCTTCCGTAGAATATAAAATAACACTGTTATCATGTTTAAGTCTCATTCAATATAGCTATGACCTAAGGGGTCCGTCGCCATCCTATCATATATCATAGTCACTTCAACCAGTTATAACCATAAGGGGCCTCATCCCATTCTTGTCACATCTCCAGGTCAATATATCGCAAAGTCGGGCAATTCACAAAGAAATTCCATTAATTTATCTCATCGATAAATAAAGACAGTAAACCAGGTGTTTTAAGGTTAAATATATACTATATAATAAAAGGAAAAGATAATTCAGTTACGGAAAGAACAGATGAGTTTGACAAGGTGTTACATAAGGCAATTTAGAAGTTTAACAGAAACAAAACAAAGTTGGTTTGTGTCCATTTTGAGTAGCAAATAATTAGACTTTTATGTGTTGGTGTCTGTGGGCTTTCTCAACCAAGGGCCCTGCATAGTCCCTTAAAAGAATGGCATATCTTTATAAAGGACACCTATTGATCATATAATTCCATAGAAATCCTTCCACTCCATTCTACATTCACCTTGGCACTGGATGTTCCCAGCCCGTGGACCGTGAAGTCCTTAGCAGCTCAAAACTTTTTCCAGGACTTTTAATTTTTGGTTCTGCTACTAATTGAATAGTGGTAAATGGGCGGTATGGGTAGATTTCACCCCCACAAAATATCCAATGGAAATCCTACATGTAGTTCTATTGATTCATAAGCTTCCAAATGATCGCACCCCAAATTAATATTCATAAGTTTTCTAAGAAAAAGATTTTTCTCAAGATTCCAAATAAAAAATTCTCCCTGGCTTAACTCAAACCCCTTTTCAGGTCATCGGTCAACCTTAGTGATAACAGGCACAAACTTTCCTCAACCAGAATCTGATTTTTTAACAATAGTAACCTGATACAAACCTTTTTCTCCATGACAAGGATTAAACCTAATTTTTTTCTAAAAACAACAGCTTGATTTTAATTTAGATTAAATTAAATTTTCTTTACTTGTTAGCAATTGTTTTATGAGCCAAATCCAGAAATTCAATGTAACCTGAAATTGCCCAGTCTCTGTATAGCTATAATTATAAGATTATCTGGCTCTTAGTGACTGGCAGTGGCGTGCTCATGTTGTGGCATCACATCACTGTTGTTTTAGCTACACTCAAAGTTGCATGTTGATGATAGATAAGATAAACATGGTGATTTGTGCATGTGCTATCCTGACTATATTTGACCATAATTTAATGGGTAGATCTTATCTTTTACCTATCTCTCTTAGATCATTAGTACAATAATTAAAAAGTTTTCAATTTATTTTAAAAATCTTTCCCTGCACTAATTTATTTTCATATAAACATTATTAGATGTATTTTTAATTTAAATTTGGATAGATGTGCTAACTAGAGAGAACTGATGCCAGGTAGCATCAACTACACGACCTCCTAATGGTAGAATCTGGAAACTCTCGTAACTCGGATTTTCTTTCGTATGTAGGTCAAGGACTAGACTAAATTTTTGCAGATTCTAGAATGCTATTCTTTCAATGAATATAGCTACCATTTATCTTCTATTGTTAATCTTTGTACCTGATTATTTTGATTTAAAAATTGTAACACACTTCCTCGATATTATTAATATTTACATTTTTCTCTTTATCTAAGGGGCTGGTTCTCTCTTTTTTTAACCTTTTAATGAATTTTAATGTTCTTTATTGTCTTTTTTTAATCAGTGAAGAATAAAATTATCTATCGACAAGCCAACCTCATTGTTATCCAGAAAAATGCCCGCATGTACATTGTCAAGAAAAAACATAGACACAGGTAAAAAATTTTAATCTTATTTAAAATTCAGTTTATAATTAATTTGTAATATTTTAGTTGTTTTTTTTTAGTCTTAAGATAGGAAACAAAGTGATGAATATATTTATATGACAAGGTCATTTGATAGCATCTTTGATTGAAGGTTTTCAGTTTTTCAACATAATAACTTATTATCACAAGTTAGATCTCACCAAAGATAATAATTTCCTGGCTTACATTACAATGTGAGTATTGGCCGCAGAGTGCATTCTGCGGGGGGACCGCAATGTTCCTAAGCACGGCACTGGTTATCTATAACAGTGAAATTGTCTAGCTTTCCGTCTGTCTGTGTACAATTTTCCCTACCAAACTCCTATGTCAATTTTTGATCTACAGAGTTGAGATTTGACATTCAGGATATTTAGACATGAGGTAAGCTTTTTAATTGGTTTTCGGTCAGATTTTTAGCTGCTTAGAGGTTTGCAGTCTCTACCAAACTACTCTGCCAATTTTGGGACTAAACACTTGAACATTTTTATATATGTTACTTGGACCCGGGGAAAACATTTTTTATTGGTTTTGAGCTGGAAAAATATTTTCTAACAGGTCAAGATTGGGGTCAAATTTTAAAGATTTGACCTTTGGGGTGTCTAACAGATTACTCCTTCAATTTCGAGTTTAAACACTTGAAATTTAACATTCAGAATATTCAGACATGGGACGGGACAAGCTATATAATTGGTTTTCAGTCCAAAACTTAGCTGCTAAGTGGTCAAAGTTGAAAGATTTGACGTTTGCAGTCTCTACCAAACTACTCTGCCAATTTTGCGACCAAACACTTGAAAATTTTTATATATGTTACTTGGATCCGGGGAAAACTTTTTAATTGGTTTTGAGCCGGAAAAATAACTTCTAAGATTCTAAAACTGGGGTTAAAGTTGAAAAATTTGACTTTTTCAGTGTCTAACAAACTAATCTGCCAATTTTGGGTATAAACAGTTGAAATCTAATATTAAGTGTATTCGGACATAGGGCAAGCTTTGTAAATGGTTTTCAGTCGGAAATTTACCAGACAAGAGGTCAAAGTTGAAAGTTGACCTTTGTGATCTTTACCAAACTACTTGGCTAACTTTGGGTCTAAACACTTGAAATTTTAGATATAGGGTACTAGGACGTGGGGAAAACTTTCTAACTGGCTTTGATCTCGTTAAAATAACTTCTAAGGGGTCAAAATGAGGGTCAAATTTGAAACTGTTTAATCCCACACCCGGCCAACACCGGGTGCGTCAGATTCAATAAAATTTATGTGACTATAAAGTTATGTAACTATTAATCCAGCACCTGGGCAACGCTGGGTTAATTTGCTAGTCAAAAATAAAATGTTTATTCTATTTTCTTGTTTAAAAAAAAAATTATAATTCATATAAAAAAAACTGTTGTTAAAAACATATGTAAATCTGCTTTATGTGATTTGTTTGCCTTATGTATGTAAACATTGTGTATCATGTGATTAAGCAGAAAGCAACCATTTTGAATATTTAAATGTAAACATATTTCGTATTTTGTCTCCAAAAGAGTGAAAGATTAACGGACTTAAGGTCAAAAAGTATGTGTTAACCTGATTTAACTATTGATCTATGAATATTTGAATATTGAATTTGAATACGAATTTGAATGGCATAGCTTGTTGTTAACAGATTGCTTGTGGAATAGTAGTTGAAGTTGCAAGTTGCACAGTTTAACCATGGGGTCACAAGACTCAAACCTGCAGATCAGATACAACTCAGAGTATTACTTTATCCGGCCCAACAGAGTGATATGAGAAATTTAAAGTTTCTGGCAATTTTGTTTGTATTCAACTTAAAAATTAGTTTTTGCTATTCCTGAGAAGAAAGGCCCTAGCAGTGGAGTGGAGTGGTTGGTCTCCATTAAAAAAAAAAGGAAAATTTTTTTAACAATACATTTTTCAAAGCTCATTACTCCCTAAAAAATATTTTTTAGCCTTCTTTTTTTTTTCAATAAAACCAGCACAGATCAAAGTTTTTAAAAACACAAAGTCTCAAAGAAAAATATGGATTAAATTTTTTTTAAGATATAAAAAAACATTAGAAAAATGGACAACTTTAAGAGCTAACTTCAAAAGTCAAGCAAAGTTTAAAAATATAGGTAAAATTTAAAAATTACTTTCCTGACAGAAATTAATGACTAATAGGTAATTCCATGCTTGATTTATAAGAATATGTCTATAAATAGCTTCCTTTTTGCAAATCCCTTTAAAAAAAGTCAATTATTTACAGAGCTATCCAAAAAAAGTGTCACATTTACGAAGAGATGACATTCATGCTGCTGTGGCTGCTGCTGTCCAATTAATTTTTTTTTATGATGGTGGCATTGAAGGGGTGTTAAAATCAAAGGAACTGGGCAATAGGCGTTATTTTTTTAATTCGGCCAACATCTGAAAAAAAAACAAATGAAAGGAACAATTAATTCATTTTATTTGTGAACTTGGAATGCAAGTCAATTCAATTCTAAAATAACCCCTCTACCTTCTTTTTTAAACTTTCCAACCTGTGTTGTTGTATTGTCCGTACTGATACTAAATTTTTTTGATTAATCATTGTATTCATAGTCACAGAATATTGGTTGACTTCCCCCACACACACACACACACCACCATATTCAAAAAAGTTGACTATTTACAATTTTTTTCATACTTTACCAAAATCATTTTTATTTTCGAAAAAATTACCTAGGAGATAAAAATGTGTGTATTATTGTTTTTTATATTTAGTTTAATTCCTATGATATTCGTGTCATGGTACACAAAAGAGAAAATTGTTTAATGTTTCATAGAATATTCAAAAACAAAAAAAATTAAATAATTACATAAAATTTATATTTAGATTATTTTTTTCCAAATTAACAATATTAAAATGTTCTGCTAAAAAAAAAAACTTATCCTTAGATTTTTTAAAAATTAAGGTTTAAAATTTCCAACATTACATTAATAATAGATAAAAATTAAAAGTGTATATTTTATAAACGTAACATTCAATAAAAAAAATTTCAGGTATTTACCTGAAATTTATTTTGTATTAGAAAGGCAATAAGTTTGTACATAAGATCTGAAGAAAATAGAAAAATTGAATGAATAGAAAATTTTTAAAAACAGTTTAAAGTTTAGAAAATGTTAATGGAAGTTTCAAGAATTTTAAACTAATGAATTTCATTATGTAAACATAAGCATTGTGCACGCGGCACTCATGCAGATTTACAAGGGCTGGTTTTTGAAAATTAATAAATTAAATTCTATACTTTCAAAACACTTAAGCCATTTAGCTAAAAGCTTTTAATTAAATAAAATCAGCACACGATAAAAATAGGAAAATTATTATTTTTGTGCATTTTATTCACTGTTTCATGTCATGGGTGGCGGAGTACCTGGTACTACTCGAAAGGCCCTATGATTAACCATGTATAAACTTTTACACGCTTGAAGAAACATGACCCAGGATCATCCTCTATGTGTATTATGCTGGTTTCACCCAGCATGGAATCCCATTCAGAATAAATTGATTTTTGTAATTTAACTATTAGGTACCAAACCATCCAAAAGATCAAGGCATTGCATGGTCAAATGGTTCGTATGGAACAAATTGCCTCTCAGCTTAAAACTGACAGAGATGTTGCTGCCAAACAGGTGCAACAAATGAAGAGTGGAGTGGACAATTTAATCAAGAAAATTCAAGTAAGTTTCATTGTTTGTTTCTTAAATGTTCAATAGCTATCACCTCCTCATCAAATACATAATCAAAAAATAGAACAAGATAAATCAACAATGGTGTAAATCGATCTGGGCTAAACGGGCGGTTAGAGAGGCCCGGTCCGATCAATCACCTGGTCAAGTGTAGCTCACCACTTAGTGTAGCTCACCACTGCTTGCACAGCAGTGGCTAAGGAGAACAAGGACAAGACATGGCTGTACTCCTCTAATCTTCCCCATTTTTATTTGAATGGGGAAAATTAAGAAATATCAGTGCTTGAGGCCTACATCATGGACAAGTATACTATTCCTGTAGCCAGGGCGAATGGGTTCCCTCCACTGTGCACATCTCAAATAAAACTCTACGGTGGGTGGGGACCAGGGATGATGAAGTGGCAAACAAACAGTCCCAATATGAGCTATAAAACCCCAAGTAAAAAACAATTGCTAGATAGTTCCAACAACGACTCCAACGAAAAAACAGATAACTATCCAAACTTTAAAGTAATGGAGTCTACTGAAGAAACCAAACTTTCAACCTTCATGATTAAGAAAATATCTAAAAATGTTAAACCTAAAATAGTCAAAAAATATTAAAATGAAGTAATTAGATTCTCTAATCTAGTAGAAATTACTACAAAAGCACAAGCGGATGTACTTACAAAATGGAAACATTTTGACAATCTAAAAATAAAAAAAATACCCCCACAAAACACTGAACACATGCAAAGGAGTGGAGAAAAGCTATGAACTATCACTTGATGAAAACCATATTAATCTACTAGAACAAAATGTAACAGAAATCAAAAAATTCGAATAAAGAAAAATGGAGAAATGGTAAACTCACACACATACATACTAACTTTCACCCAACACAGAATACCACTAGAAATTAAAATAGGCTACGAGAAACTAAAAGTATACCCAAACATGCCCATTCCGTTGCTTTAAATGCCGAAGATTCGGCTATCATCAAGACCAATGCACATACCAACTACTGTGTGGAAGATGCAGAGAAAATGACAATCACACAAATGTCAAAAAAAAACGTTGGTGCACCAACTGCCAAGACAACCACGGCACCAACTCTAAAGACTGCAAAAAGGAAATCACCAAAATAAAAAAAAACTGTAAACATAACTTACCCAGAATCAAGGAAAAAGGCAGAAACAATTAAATATGCAGAAATAACAAAATAAAAACTATTCCCAACACTAATAAACAAGACTACAATAAAAGCACAACAAACATAGATACCAAATCAAAGAATTGAAAAATCTAATTGAAGAAATCCAAAACACTAAAACTCCATCAGAACCAAAAACCAAAATACAATCCCCAGTAGAAATAACACCCCTCACAAGAAAAAAAAGTAACCAGATATCTAAAAACACTCAAGAAAGGAAAGGTAACAAAACCTCGTCCAACAAAGAAACAAAATATAAAACACATAGATCATGCTCAACCTCCAGAGCAAGAACCCAAGACAAACCTGAGGAAATGTACATGAGGAAAAAAGACCCAACACTTAAAAAAAACATCCAGATATCGGAAAAACAAGAACAAAACCCAATCAAGTAAAACTTCACAAAACACAGCAAAACCAAACAATTACAAGCAAAAATCTCAAAATCCTGGGACAATAGACGCTAGCTACACAACCCACTATGACCAACAAATTCATACCAACCAATAGAATCCTTAAAAAACATAGAACTGAAACTATCTAAATAAAACCTTATCCAATGGAAATGCAGAGGTGTAAAATCAAATTACGAAGAAATAGAAGGCCTAATAGCAAAATACGATCCCAACATAATCAGTCTACAACAAACCCTCTTCAAAGAAACGGACAACATTACCTTCAAAGGATATAGCATATACAGGGTCTAACAGGTAAATCCGTACAACTTCTTTTCACATGTTTTAAGATTAATATCTCCAGTTATAATAAACAGAGAGCTATGAAATTTTGAGTATATTTAGGAAGTGCAATAAGAACAATGATTTCATTCAATGTAACTCCCTTCAGCTGTTATGACGTTTTCAACGTTTACAAATCTTGGATACAGCGTTGACAATCTCAGACTTTGGTAATGAACTCACAGCCATCTTGATGTCCGTCTTCGGGGTTGTTATACTTCTGTATGACTTCCACTGGGAAGTTCATAACGACCAATGCAGCAGCGATCAATCCTATTGACACTAGAGTTGCGGCCCCTAGAAGAACTCTCTAATCAGAACCCGCAGTGAAAGAAGTAAAAGACATTACCAGCTCCCATTCTCTAATCAACAACAATCCTGATATAATAATCAATACCTAGCAAGTATTGATACACTCTGGCATGGGACATTACGGTGTCTAATTTTATTTTTATCTTTTTATTTAGCATAACAAATTTCCTGGTATTAGCTCTGTCAATTTGTTCAACATGGTACTTTTTTCCACTTGGCATCATAGTCATCGGTCACATACAAAACAATTTTTTGGTACCTTGATTTTTATAAGAGCGTGTGTAATTTTTGTTTTATAACTTTTTGTAGGAAACAGACATTGTTTGTTTTTTTTTAACATAATTTTCTTACAAAAGCTGATTCTTCAATTTTTTTAGAATCTTGCTTTATGCTAATATACCTTTGACAGTCGTCTGTGATCTACTGTAATTCCATTTAAACTCTATTTTTAAAAAGTTATTTCTATTTTTCTGTGCCATTAAAATTTTTCAGAATGAAATGTTAACTAAACAAGAATGTGAACATGCTTATGGTGTCTTGATAGCAACAATGGATCAACAATTGCAGACATTGAAGAAAAAGCTAGAGTCAGAAAAAATCAAAGAAGAACAACAAAGACTCAAACAAATTCAGGTCAGCCCTAGTTTCAGACTTTAGAGCGATAACTACCCAACTAGTATTTATAATTCAACATCAAACTTTTGGACTTAGAAACAAACCCAAATAATACATAATCCATTTCATTAATATTATGGTAGCAAGAATTGAAAGGACACAGGTGAAATTTATTTTAAATCAAATTTATTTTGTAAGAGTAGAAAAGTTACTGGAGTACCATGGACTTGTGTCCCTTTTTTTTTTCCTCTTCCATTTTCGTTGGCTACTTCCTGGTAGATGACTTGTCATAGTTGGCCCTGAATGTTCTACTTGATGGTCAGAGAGGCTACTGTTGCAGTTTGAGTTAAGTAATAAAAGTATTATATTTATATGCGATTTCTTTTCAGTGGATTTTGAGTCAGAAATGGGTTATTTGGATAGGCAGACAAGATCTTTGGAAATTGTTATACAAATATCATTACTGTTTGTCTAGTTTTATCAGACTTAGCAAAGGTTTGGGAAAGACAGCTAAAAGCATATGTATGTTATTCTATAATTTTAAAAAATCTAATGTTTGAGAGTAAATACTTGTAGGATAGAAATGTGCGCATTGAATTTTCTTTTTTTTTAATCATGATAACAATAGGCCAAGTTAAATTTTGGCCATTTTCTTTTCATAACTGTTTCAAATTTGATATGGCTAAGGTTTTTTTTCTTTTTTTTATCATCCCATGCTTATAGTTTTTATTTAGGGATCTGTGAGAGGTAAACAGTGGCCAGGCAATAAACAACCTAATGACTATTTAAAATTTAATTTATTTTCTATATTGAATATTATAATTTTCCTACCTAAGGCCTTAAGCACTACAGAGTACACATCAAGAGAGAGAGAGCTAACTAAACAAGTACATTTGGAGCATAATAAGAATTGGGAAGAAGATAATAGTCTGTGAAAGTAAGTCATGGGACAAGACTAGCATCTTGTGATTGGGTGCTATGCACCACTGTTTACAGGAAATTGAATGCCAGACTGTTGAGCTCCAAAAAGTTGAATTTATCTAATTTACTTTGTTTTATGGCATTTCAAAAATTTACAAATTGTAGAATTGTTGTAAAGAATTACTTGAGCACAAAAAGACTAATTTTCCTAAATAAAATTAAATTTCATTAAAATTAAATTTCATCCATAATTTGGATTATCAAAATATATTTATTTAATACCAACAATGATATTTTTTACAAATAGCTGTAAATATTTAAAGAAAATCCAGCTAAACAGACTACCCAATATAGAGGGTGGCCATTAAAACACTCCTTGATTTCAAATATTCATAATATGACTTACAAGTTTGGTGTGAACATTTACAGAAATTAAACAAAGTTTTATGTATCATATGGTTTTAGTGGATAGGTATGTAATAAGAACTTATAGACTCTCAATGTGTGCCCCTCTTATTGCCCAGCATATGTCAAGGGGATAGTCAAGCTCCATCCAAACTTTCTGTAGCATATCTGGTGTGATCAGTTGGATGAATTTGGTGATACATTCCTGCAGTTCATCCATGGTCTGGAGCAAGGGAGGTATGTAAACTTGGTTCCTGATATATCCCCTGAGGAAAAAGTCAAACACAGTCCTTTGAACTAGTTGCAGCTTATAAGAAGTAAACCTCAAGTGTTTGCATAAGACCTTTTGTGCTTTGTGGAATTTGTAATTCTTGTCTACATTTACGAGTCAATTTCTTGGGGCTGCAAACATAAACATCTCTGACCTTGTCAACAACTTCTTCCAAAACAGATGGGCAGCTGGAATGTCCTTTTTTTCTGATCACAGATGCACGCCCTTTGAAGGAAATTATTGTGCCATTTCAAAATGGACTTGTTGGTAGATGGATTCTTATGATGGATGCGTTTGAATGAATGCTGCATATTTGTTAGACTAAATGTTTTGCTAATCTCTGATACACACCAGCTATGTTGCTGAGGAGTGTATGCCATCTTGGATAGGACTGACACCTAGTGTATCCTGCAGAAACAGCAGACTGAAAATAATGATAAAGATAAACAAAAATATATTAGTTTGTGCAACTCTAGACACCATACTTGTGTGATTAAAAACTCAATCATTTTATGAACATTTGAAATCAATGAGTGTTTTTATGGCCACCCTGTGTGTGTGTATATATATATAGTTTGAATAAGTTTTTGGTTATTCAGAATTTTATTACAGAAGTAAATAAGCAGAGTTTGAGGGAACATAAAGGCATTATGAGAATTAAGGATATTAACACTATTAAATAGGTTTAGATAAAAAGGATGTTTTTGGTAATTTCTATATCTGTAAAGGTTGAGAAGCCAGGAAACCAAATCCAGTCAACCAAGGAATATGAATCTACCAATTAATAATAATGGCATAATTTAGCTGAAATTTTTTTGGTAATTTCTATGTATAAAACCAGTTTGAAAAAATAACTATTGGTGAAGTCATTTTTATAGATGTGTTTATATTGACTGATAACATTCTTAAGTTGAAGACAAAGTTATATTGATATGTTTTATTCCTCAATTTCTATAATATCAATGAACGAATGTGTTTGAAAATAGTTTTTACCATTATTATAATATTGGTCCAATAAAGATTTATCATATATCTAAGATAATTTACTCAAAATTTTGATAACAGGAAGCAATGGAATTAGAAAAGAAGAAGAAATTGGAGGAAGAAAGACGAAAGAAAGAAGAAGAAGAACAAAAACGTTTGTAAGTATTCAAAATACCCATTATCACTTTTGGTATGTGTAGACTTTAATACACTAATAAAACAAGAATTAAATTCTAATACATAAAATGATATTCAAAATACTCCTTATACTTCAGTTTAATCAATCCAATGTATTCGCTATTATCTTGAGGATATTTTGTCATTGATGTTCTTTGCTTTAATTTAAGGGAATTTTCATGTTTTTCAACATCATACACTTTTGGCCATGCTACTTATTTGCAGAACCTGTTAAACTTGACCTGCTGTAAATATTATTACAAGAAATAGAACTACAGTGAAGCATCACATTTTTTTCCCAAGAAATTTTAATTTAGAAAAAATATAGTGTCCACCTTTCATAGAAAATTGTTGTTGTTACATAAAAAAACTATTAGAGCGCCTATAAAAGGAGGTAATTTGCTTCTCTCTGGTACCCTATATGATAATGCTGATTCTTTGTAACACCTGACAAGCAGGTTAATATATAGATGAGTTTCAAATGTCTTCAGTTTTGAAATCGTAAAAGACATTATTATTTATTTACTCTTAGTGAGTGTAAGATAGAAATAAGCAATCAAATGGAATGCATTACTTATTTAAGATAATCTCAGGAGATTATCACCTTTAAAACATCTTTATTGTTTAACCATCATAGTTTAACTCCCCCTTGATTTCTCAACATGATAAAGGAAAAAAAGTATATTTGGTGCATTGGACCCAGTTGGTAATTAGTGATTAATATTTTCTCTGGTAGATTTTGGATTAATTAATTTTATTCTCATTCAAATTTGACTAGATTGGTTATATTTAGAATAAACTACTTTAAAGTAGTTTATTTTTTTCATTAAAAAAAATATTGATTGGAATATTGTTTTTTGTTTTTTGGATCCTTGGGTTGAGATGTTAGGGGGAAAAAATCTAACTTTCAAAATGTACTCAGGAGATATCAATTGTTTGACATTTGTCACTATATCTAGGGTTAAATTCCTTAACCTTTTGTGTCAATAGAGTGTAAATTTCAGACAGTGGGTTTGTACTAAGTAACATTTTATTGGGCATGTTTGTTAAGAAAAAGAGAGAGATAATTTTGATTTAAAATTTAGTTGAGATATAAAAATTGGAAGTTATGAACAACAAAAAATATTATTTTTCACAATCCTTAAGATGAGGTATGATGAATAGTACTAATTGGACTATTTTCCTCATCTATAATATTCTCTCTTTCATGTCATTTAGGCTGAAACACGCTTCGGCCTTCCTCAGGTATCCTAAATTGACTCGTATTGTTTTTAGACGTATCTTGTTTTATCTATCATTTCTTAAAATTTAGTATTGGTTTTATTTTTCTTCTTTTAACAGAAGATTTATTTATGTTTTTGTTTTATCGTCAAACATTTCTTTTGCAGTTAGCTACTTGCTTGTTTATGTTCTTCACTTTTAAGTTTTTTGTTCTTCTAGTGCGTTTTCACATGTTTGTTTATATGTTTGTGTTTTTCTTGTATATTCTATGTGTAAATATAATTCAATTT
>JAYKTE010000089.1:83008-95008 GCA_036873565.1 Xipholeptos notoides
TGGCCCCAGTGGATTCCAAAAACGGTTGTTCTGGAGCTTATTCCCTTTTTTGTATAAGAAGTCGGTAACAGTAGCAGAGGTGGTAGTTTTATTCCCGTTCAGGGGGAATTTCTAATTTTTACTGCCTTGAGCCAGAGAAAGTTCTTTTTGTTTTTTTGTAGAGTTCTAAGCCTTTCTTCTGGTGGGGAATTAGCATAAAGTAACATGCAAATTCTCCCGAAAGTATTTAGAATTTTTCTAACACCAAATACTAATTTTTATTTTTTTTTCTACATTTATTTCATTGACTTTTTCCTCTGTTTATAACCAACATGTGCATTCACTTCATGCATTGTAATCAATTTTTGTGGTTGAAATTTTGGAAAACCACTCTTTTCTAGAAATATTCAAGGACATTCCATACTTTCTTTACATAATTACCTGTACTTTCTTCATTCTTTGGTGTCACATTATTTTAAGATGAAATATAATTTTAAGAAGTTAAATATGTATTCATTTTACCATATACCAACTTATATATATATTTATTTCTCTGAAACAACTATATTAGAAAGCATGGATGGGTGAATACTAATCTGATCCTCATTTACTTTCATATAAATTGAGGAAATTGTGTACCAAATCTTTGTGGCCAGAAAATTCAAGTAACTAGAATTGCTCCCTCACATAAGAATGACATGAATACTAATTTTTTTCTAGAGTTAATACAGAGTTAATACAAAAAACATCAAAAAGTTATAAACTAGTGTTGCAATCGAATGAATGTTTAGATTAAGAATTTTCTAATTTTAATCCATGTGAATTTTCATGGAACCCAAATTTATTCTCAGACCTTCATATTTGTAACTCTTGAATACTCTAAATAGATTTCTTCGCTAAAACATAGTTATACCAACCTGAAACTTTGTGTAGTTTTATCCAACATCATTTGCTTAAATAATAAAATGTTACTTCCCCCTTTATAGATAGAGTATTGATTTCAAATGGATAGACTTGTCATTTTTTAAAACTATAGCAGGTAATCTTTCCAACCAAAGAATTTGTTCTTTGAGAGATTACAATACCTTTTTTAGATTAGCTAAATTTAAGCCATTGCTATGTCCCATGTTTAGTAAGCATGGCCTACAGATATTAGTTCACTATAATGGACAACACCCATGCCCTTTTCTACACCTGTGTGTGTGTGTGTACCCAACCCCACTTGCAATTTCCTTCATTTGTATCTTTAGTTCTAAGACTATGAAAGGCCCGTATTTATTCCTGGGTTGTAATAAAGGAAAAGAAAATGTAAAGTTCTAATTGTTCCTCTTAAACTAATTTGGGTAGCATTTTTTTAAAAATTTCAATTAAATTTATTTTTATTCTGACAATTTTAGATAAACATTTTTAAAACTGTTAATAAAAATGAAATTTAAGGTTTTCTGACAATTGTCTTCATTTTTGTTTTATACATACACACATTTCCACCAATGTCTTCCATCCATCTTGATGGAAGCTGAAAAGCAAATGAACTCACATAGGCTGAAGACTTAAAAGTCTATATCACTCAAGATTTTTCACTCTGTGACCTACTCTTCTGATTATCATAATATTCTTCCCAAGTGAAAATGTTGAATGTTTGTGAGAATTTAATAGCATCAGCTTTAAACAATTTTAGAAAGAACAATCATTGATGCTATTGAATAAACATTTGAATTGTGATTGGTTAGATTGTGAAACAAAGCTCGCTAATATTTCAAAATTCAATGTATGGAGGAGTAAAAGGGAATTGTTTTTCAACAACTTAGTCCACTGGACTACAATAAATTAAAATTTATTAAAAAGGACACCCCATCCCCATTTTAACTCAAAACAATTTTTATGTAGGAATTTTTCATAAAAGCAATTAGATTCTTATTAGTTGTAAAAGAATGTACTTGCTGGGGTTTTGAAATATGGGACTTGCCTGCCTGCACCCTATGAAAATATGAAATTTTTCGATTGCCCCCCCCCCCTATTCCCATCCACTCTCTGGATTCATATTCCTTACTACGTGTGCGCTTTATATCAACAACTCAACAAAAAATTTCCCATGCGTAAATATTTCATATGCGTTCAAAAATAACACTTGAATCTTTTCAAAAATAACACTTGAATCTTTTTGACTTGAAGAAGGGAGGTATTTTTTTTTTAATATACCATAATTGCAGATTTTGTTTTGTTTTTTTTTAAATTTTTATTTTTTTTGTTTTTTTTCTTTAATACATATATCTCTGCCTAATATCTGTTATTGTTTCTTTTTGCTTTTTTTTTTTTTTTTTTTTTCCATAGACTTTCTATGTACATTTTTACCTGCTGATTCCAGTTTTTTATTGAGTCCCTATTTACAAGAAAGTGGGAGGTAACTTTTAAATTTTTTTTTTTTTTTTTTTTTTTTTCCTATTGTTTATCTGCTAAAGATTTTAATCACATTTTTATGAATATGACTTCAGAATCTCAAAAAAATTTTTTTCTTTTAATTGTTTTTCAACAGAAGTGAGAAGGTGTCTTTTTTTCCATTCTCTTCCTCTTGGTTCCACCTTTCTGAATATTTATTTGGTTATTCATTAATACCTTGTAAAGAAATTTGATTTCTTTAGTTTATTTTAGATTTGAAATGGGAAGTTAGAAAAAAACCTTTTCTAATTAACCCTAAAACCTTTTTTCTCTTTCTCCCAGTTTTCAATGTTAGGCCATTTCATTGTTGCTCTCTTTTTTTCCTCCTCAACTCTGATTTTGTTGGCTGGAAGTTGGGATGCAAAAATGAGACCTTTTAGAGAAAAACGCTATCAAACAAAATCAATTAAAAATAATTGAATAGCACTTGCTGGGTGGTTTCATTTTATTTTATTTTTAATTTTTTTAAAGAGCGTTGGGTGAAAGTTGATTCTGAAGTTATATTTTTTTTTTATAATCATTATTATTAGCTTATTTTCAATTGTATTTTCCTTTTGCTATCTTGATAAGCTTTGGTGTGAATGTAGATGAATTAATTTATTCTCCCAATTGGGATTCAATGTGTAAAACTCATTTTAAAATCATTTACTTCCCAAAACCTTTTTTTTTTTTTCCCTCTTCCCTCGTCGTCCTCCTCCTCCACTCAATTGGTAAACTTGCTCCCCCTTCTATGTTAGAAGCCGAAGTATAGTATTGATTTCCTATTACTTTTAGTCGTGATCTGTTTGGAATATTAAAATAAAACACGTAAGAAATCACACAGGACTTTGTACTTTCAAGCTAAAAATCTCCATTTCATTCATTCCTTGGCATGCTTCTTGTACAGTGTACACATGACCTGTTACTTTATATTTTTGTCAATATATTGCTTGATTTATGCAACATAGTTTGGAATGCTTTTCTATATTTAGTACTTTAGTCTATCATTTTAAGCGATACATCAATTACAATTGACCTGAATCAAACGTCATCCGGTGTACATTTTGGGTTTTTTTTGTTTTGTTTTAATTTTTTTTTTCTCTCTCTCTCTCTTTCTCTCATGTGTGTGTATACCTCAATTTATTTTTTTTCTTTAATTCACATGTGATGTCACACTGGCTTTTCATTAGATTTCCTCATTTAATGATGTGTGATGCTGAGTGAGTGAGTGAATGGGTGTGACCATTGACATTAGATTGCAACAGTGTTCTCCATGGCCTGTGTGGCAACATGAAGAGCAGAGTGCTCTTTTTTTTTTCTCTCTCTCTCTCTCTCTCTTTCTCTTTCCCCCTCTTTTTCAATTTTGTGTTTTGTTTCTTTGTGTCCATCTGTCTGTCTATCTAATGAACTCTTTGTGTGATTGTGTTAAAACATTGTAATAAATTTATTAAATGGTTGAAATACAAGTTGATTTAAAGCCAAAAAAAAAAACACATCTTTCACATTGCATCCACTGAATTTGTTTGTGTGATGAGTGATTAATTTTGATCATATTCTCTCTTTTTTTCTCTTTCTCTCTCTCATGTACATACATATAAAATGACATCACTTTTGGAAAACCAGATATAATTCTTATACTAAAGAATATTAATTCTGGATTTATTTATTTTTTTGGATATTAAAGAAGGTCAGTTCCAAGTATACATTGGTATTGATTGATGAGGCTGGGGCAGGGATAACGATGATAACGTTTCTTGATATGCATTTCAATATTTTGAAATATTTTTCTTTTCCTTCGAACCATTTAAAAAATTTATTCCCAGACATTTTTCAGCCAGTAGTTGCCTAACCCAATTTGAAAAAAAAAGAAAAAACTTTTTATATATTTCCATATGGAGAACACTGAAGCAACATAATTGGTCTTTTTTTTTTTCTTTTTTTTTGTCTATATATTTTTAATTTTCCCAGGATTCCTCTGATATAATTCTTTTTTTTTTTTTTTTTTTTTTCTATCTCTCCCAATGGAGGAACATACATATTGCCTGGAAGTTTTTGAAAGACTGCAATATAAACATTCAAGCTGGAGATGGAAGATAACAACCGTACCAACCTGATAATTAATTACATCCCTCAAACATTAACAGATGAAGAGTTTCGCTCTATGTTTCTCAGCATAGGGCCCATCAAATCTGCTAAAATAGTCAGAGATAAAGCTACTGGCTACAGTTATGGGTTTGGCTTTGTTGATTATGAGAAAGTTGAAGATGCTCAAAGAGCCATGCAAACGTTAAATGGACTCCAGATGCAAAATAAAACCATCAAAGTTGCGTTAGCGCGGCCAGGTGGGGAAGAAATAAAGGGAGCTAATCTTTATGTTCGAAATCTTCCTAGGCATTATCAGCAAATGGATTTAGAACGTCTTTTTCAGAGATTTGGAACAATCATACAGTCCAGAGTTTTGACAGATCAAACTACAGGTCAGTCAAAAGGTGTTGGTTTTGTCCTCTTTGACCAGAAGAAGCAAGCTGAAGAAGCAATTAGCCAGATAAGTGGCACAGTTCCTGCTGGTGGAACAGAGCCGCTTCTCATAAAGTTTGCTGATGATAATGCAAAGAAGGTACGTCCCCCTGCAATGCCCTACATCAATACTGCTCCATGCTTTCCAGCACCAGGTCCTGGTCCAATGAGAAGTCCAGGCAATAGGTTCCGTTATAATCCAGTTACAGGCAATTACTCAACACCAAACTCTGGTTTGAGTCTTTCTCAGGGAGGATATGTTCTCTTTGTTTACAACATTGGAACGAATTCTAATGAAAAAACCTTGTGGCAATTATTTTCTCCCTTTGGAACGGTGCAGAAAGTGAACATCATGAGAGATCACCAAAAGGGACAGTCTAAAAATTATGGTTTTGTCACAATGACCAATCTACAAGAAGCTCAAAATGCAATTGGACGACTCAATGGCTATGACTATACTGGTTGTGGTCGACCGCTGCAAGTGAAATTCAAGAACTAGTACATTTAGAAAACTCCATTACCCCCTTTTTTTTTTTTCTAATTTTTTTTTTTCACTTCCTCTCATATTTTTTTTTTTTTTTTTTTTTTAAATCTTCACCTTCTTCCCGTTTTTTCCTGGATAACTTCGCTTTGAAGGATGAATGCATTAGGTCTTAAGAAAAGCCGTCAATAAAATTACATAATGGTAAACAGTCTGGGATTCCCCATTCCCTTCTCACAACTCCATGTCCTACTTTTCTTCAAATTGACATTTTTTTTTTTCTATCTTTGTAAAGTCATTTAAAAAATATTCGGGCTGAGCTGACTTGACATCATCTTGCAAACCAGATAGGATTTTTTTTTTCTTTTTTTTTTTTGTCTTTTAAATTTCTCTTTTTTTATTATTTTATTTTTAAAACTTTAAAAAAAAATTTATTTTTACCAAAAAAAAAAAAAAAAAGAGACTTGTATCTTAGTAACTCCTAATTCGCTCTCAGCGAAATGGTTTTCTTTATACAATGGTTTTCCCTCTTTAAATTGATATGTTACTGAGCACACCCAAGATATGAAGTATAATTGCACATGGAAGCTATCCAAGTGTTTTTTGTTACATATCTTGCAGCTTGCTTCTGGTAAACTTAAATTTTATTTATTTTTTTCTTTTAATTTGCTTAAGAAATTTTAGCCGGTGCAGTTCATATTGGTGTGCATTTAACAGATAGTTGCAGCTTATAATAATTCGATTACCCCCTCCATTTTTCTTTCTTTTTTTTTTTTCACAATTCAAATATTGCAAATATCATATTTTAGATAAACCTCCTTATATGCTGCACAAGTGTTAAATTCCAAAATGGTTTGGATCTATTTTGGTTTTTTAATTCTTTGTTTCTTTTAATAGTATTTTATAAAGAATGAAACATTGGGTGGAAAGGAAAGTTTTTAGTTGATTTTATCAAACAGCTTTTCTGTTTAGAATAATAATAATATTATTTAAACCCAAATGTTGGACTTTGAACAAGCTACATATTGCATTCTGTTTCATTCAGTGGATGTTCTCAGTAACACTTTAATATGTATTCTGGCAAATAAATGATGGTTAAAAAGAATGGAATTTTTTTTTTAATTTTTTTTTTCTAATTATTGACAATAAACTAGAACTGGAATTGAGTTTTTCTTCTTTTCTTTTTTTTTTCTTTTTTTTCCATTTCCTTTTTTTTTAAATTTTTTTTTAACTTTAAAAAAACTATGCCATATGCGCTTTTTGCAAAAATAAAACTTTTATAGCTTTTTTTTTTCTTCTACCATCTTTATTTTCTGTCAGCAAATCCATAATCGTGATGCTAGAATAAAATACAATTTCTAAAAAGTGAAGAAGATACTTATGATTTGTTGTTGAAGTAGGATTCCCCTATTCACTTTTTAAACGAACGTCTCCTAGATTTGGTGTGGGGACTTCAGATATTTTTTTTTTCTTTTCTTTTTAACAAAATATGAAAAGCACAATCCTAAAAATATTTTATAATTGATCACACAAAACTTGTTTTTCTTTTTAAATTGCATGCTTAGCCATGTTTTTCTTTTTTATGCATTTAGTGGGAATATGTCCTGAAATAAAAGGTTTTAAATAATTTAATCAAATCATATACAACTTCTTGACTAATTTTTGCTTTGATGATAAACTATGTTTAATGGCAATTTTAATTAAATTCTTATTAACTAGAATTTTTTTTAAATAGTTTATTCAAATCAACCATTTTAAAATATAACCAATATATATTTAAATAAATCAGTTTGTTTTTGTGAATGCATCCTACATTTAACCCTATTTATTTCAATACTTTCAGCGAGCTCAATCCTAGTGATGGGGTTTTATAATTTTGCTTTTCTTCATAGCTTGGTTTTTCTGCTAGTATATATTTTTTATCATTGGTCAAAAGATGTCTACAATGTGTTTATCTTTACAGTGCACTTAATAACATTTAAAATCAAAATGTTCAATTTTAAAGCATCTTTCTCTGCATGCACACAGATTTTTGCTAGGGCCAGGACTTTAATTTGTTCAAAATTAGATTTCTTTATATGGCTTATTTACAGATTTAACATGTAATTGGTATGTATGCTGTTTCGCGTAATCTTTTTATAGTATTTATTTGCATAGAATGCTTCAATGTACTATTAAATTTTAGTTACCCAGCCCTTCCAAAACATAAGATCTTTTTTTAAATTTATTTTTTGTATCTAAGTTTTTTTTTTCTCCGTGTGTATGTGTGTGCAATTGTGATGGAATAATAAAATTAAACATGTACTTTTTTTTTTTTTTTCTAAATTAAAATTATAATATCAAACCAAGATTGGATTGATTTATTAGACTGAAATTGTCCCCCTACCCACTTTTTTTTTTCTTTTTTTTAAACACCTTTTTGAATTTGCTTAAAAAAAAACTAGTGGCACCATAAATTGAATTCGACATGGAAGGGAGAAGAACTGACTTCAATGTTTGCTGGAACCTCTCTATCTCTCTCTCATAATCAATCTTTCCTCCTCCATTTCAACCTGGTGGCATTGGATGCAGACATTTTGTATTTTTCATTCTTGTTATTTCAATTGACATGCAATTTTTCCATTTTAATATTAAGATTTATTTGTTCATTTAATCCTTACATCTGTCTTACTTAATCTTCTTACTGATGATCATCATGATATGATGATGATCTGGATTAAAGTTTCTCTTTACATTTAGATCTTTAAATTTTTGATGTTGCTTACTTTTTTTAAACTCTTTCAATGTTGAAGGGCTTCATCGTTTGTAATGAAAAAAAAATTTGTTTTCCCTTCTAGTCTCTTCTAAAATTAAAGTTGCAATGTCTATCTATCGTGATATTTATTTTAAAGTCCTGTTTGAAAATTAATGGAAAAAGCTTGTTAAACTAATGACATTAATAATTTCCACCAATTCTACTTTTCAGGGCTATGCCAGGATGGAAAGATTGTATGCTGCCAGCAGCCACCACTCCCGCAGATAGGGAATCCCAACCAACCAACCAGTGATGATAAATGGGGCATTAAAGTCTAGGGTGGGTTCTAAACGAACAATGTACTATCAACCCTCTCCAATCTTTGTCAATTTAATTTAGCAGCAAGTTTTCTGTTCATTTGCACTAAGCAGGAACTTTGAAACTATTTGACTGACTGACTAATGCAGCTGCTATGATTTAGTTAAAACTTTCTCTCTTCCAGTGTATTTTCTGCAGCTTCTATCACTTTAGTGGCCTGCTTCAGTGATAAAAGTGTCTATGTATGTATGTATGTATATCACAGCCTCTACTACTACTACATACAGTGAGTGAACTTTTTTCTTTTCTTTGGCATGTTTAAAGTTTGACTGCAAACAACCACAAAAGTCAAGTTGAACTTTTGTTCTCCAAGCAGGATAAATAAAATTACTTGCCATTCTTAGCAATTTTCAATATCTATTTCTTTTCACTATCTTTTTGGCAATATCTACCTACCTACCTGTGTAAAATTGGATACGGTTCAAATTAGTATATAATATACTTTTTATTGGAGGATGGAACAAACAAACAGCTTTCATAGCCATTTCAAAATCAACCAAGGAACAAATTGGAAAGGTAGAGGTTTTCAAAATGGTCATTGTTGGTCTAAACTGCTTAATTAATAATATTACATTACATTGATCATTCTTTTTGTAATTTCATTTGGAAATATATTGAAAAGAAATTTGAAATCCATGTTGTTTTTTTGTCAAGTTATTTCAGTTAAATTTATTCCTTTTATAATTTCATGCATGCAGAGATTGTCAAAGTAAAAAAAAAAAGAGACAAAAAGAAAGAAAAAACATTAAAATTTGTTAAATCTGAAACTGGTTTTTAATTCAGCAAGACTTGGCAAAAATTGCACAATTTCTGTGCCCTACTGAATTGAATAGAATTGAAGTTCAACTCAATTCAGTTGATTAATTATCAGATAATGGCAGCCTTCTTCATTCATGCTGGTCTGAAATTAAGCTGATTATATAAAGATAGAGATAAGTACAAAAGAAAGGATGTAACAATGGATCTAGTTTTAAGCATTGTCTTCCAGGATTTTTTTTAATGATTTGCAAAGGGATTAAAAAAAATAATAAAATAAAATTGTAAGTTAAAAAAAAACAAACTTGAGTTTTGTTATGAATCAACTAGAAAAGGTTTTTTTTTGTTTTTCTTGTTTGTTTATTGCTGGGAGGCTAAAAGTACAAAATGGCTGCTCCAGTTCATTTTATTATACACTAATGTCCTCATGATGCTGCGGCGACGTTTACTTCCTTGTCTGGATTTATTTATTTTTAAATGATACTTGGAGTGGGCCCCATCCACGATAACGGTAACCATTTAGTCTACTGATTGCATTCTCTGCTTCATGATGATTGGCCATTGTGACAAAACCAAAGCCCTTGGTCTTCTGTTGCACACGCACTATGTTAGCCTTTTGCACATGACCAAATCCTGAAAAGAGTTGACCCAGGTCCGTCTCATCCATGTTGCCTGTGTTATAGATGAATAAGACAGGACTATTGGGGTAATCAGTGTTGGGGGGATAGTTGTTGTTTGGAACAGGGCTAGTAGAGAAGAGTTCATTGCTGGGGCCTCGGATGAGGACTGGTGGGGAGAAATTTTGTAAATTGTTGTTAGCTGCACTGACATAATGTTCGTGTTGGGGAGGACGCGCAACTTTTTTAGCATTGGGAGCCTCGTTAGCAAACTTGACAATGATGGGTTCGTTTCCACCGGGAGGGATTGTTTGGTTTAGATCAGCAATTGCAGCCTCCGCCATCTTTTTCTGATCGTACAACACAAAACCAACTCCCTTGGATTGGTTTGTATTGGGGTGGGTCATTATCTTTGACCGAATGATAATGCCGTACGGCTCAAACAGTTTAATAAGGTCACTCTGTGTGTAATGGTTGGGTAAATGGCTCACATAGATATTGGCCCCTTTCACCCCAAGGCCACTGGGCCGAGCCAGGGCCACCTTGATTCGCTTATTCTCAACATGCAATCCGTTTAAAGTCTGTACAGCTCGGTTGGCATCTTCAGGGTCTTCATAGTCAACAAAACCAAAGCCGTAACTGTAACCCGTTGCTCGGTCCTGGATTATCTTGGATGACCTGATGGGCCCAATGGTAAGGAACATGGCTCGGAATTCTTCATTGGAAAGACTTTGGGGGATGTAATTCACAATCAGGTTGGTTTGGTTGCCACCATTGATGTCATCGTAATGGTCCTCTGTTGCCATGGCAACAGTCTCCGTTCTGTCATAACAGCTTTCCTAGCAACGGTTTTTCTGAAAAAAGACAAAACAGATTTGGGTATATTTATTTAGATGAGTTTCTTTTGTTTTATGGCATATCAACCATTTTAGATCATTTAATGCCTAGAACAATCGCTTTTGATAAACGTCACTTTTTGCCCGTTTTTTTTTTATTTTTTTATTAAACAGTATGCAGTATTTAACCCATAGCTGGAAGGAAAGGGGATTAATACTGTTTCCCAAGGGTTATTAGCATGAATATGAATGCAAATGGAAGGACTGGGATTCGAACTCGCTTACTACGATTCCAAAGTCAGACTGCCTATCCACTCAGCCAAATCGACTTTGCCTTATTCAGAGGTTTTAGAATTTAGTAAGTAAGGTTGTGGGGCAAAAGTTGGCCAAAACAGTGTAATAACACCTAATTCAAGATGAGGACAACAGTCCACTAATAAAGATCATTACTTGGTTGTTGGGGTTTTTGCTCATTCTTTTTTTTCCAGAAATTCTAATGGAAAATTCAATCAATCTCTTTAAAAGTGGATGTTAGAATTGAACTTACTTTGTGAAAGTAACTTTGATTGGATGAATGAATGAATGAATGGATGGAGGGCAGTCAGTGCTGTCTGTAGTAATGGAGGTTGGAGGCAGTCAGTCAGTGATGTTGCTTGGAGGAAGGGAACCCAAACCCAAAAAGACTGGAGGAGACAAACAAAAAAAAAGAAAATAGTGTCAAATCAAACAAAATAAAATAAGCTTAAAAATGACTTCATGTATTGTGTTGAAATATCAACCCATTTTTTGGTTTAAATAAACCACAAAAGGTCCTTAAAATCTGGACTGAGATGTTCATCCACTTGGGTTGCTTCCCCTTCTTTTCTTCCTAGATAAGCATTTCATTTCTTTTTCAACACGTTTCAATTACAATTTTATCTTTATTTTTGTTATTTAAACAAGAAATATCAGATTTAGCTGAAGAAAATTATGGTTCAATTAAAAAAAAAAAAAAAAAGCACATTAAAATTTGAATTTAAATCGAAGGATAGGATATAGGATTAAAAAAAACAGAAGATTAATTAAATTAACATTTGAGGAAAAAATTGTTAAAATGTAAAAAAAAGTTTAAAAAAACAAAACAAAAACATTATTGAATGAAATTGAACGTTTTAGAATTAGGAAAAAGTCGTTATATTTATTTAGGAATTTTATTGAGATGAGGCTTTTCATAATTCAGTAATGATCTTTATTAGCGGACTGTTGTCATTATTATATTTATTTAGGAATTTTATTGAGATGAGGCTT